>JANAVB010004599.1:17843034-17853034 GCA_029216955.1 Iris pallida | reverse complement strand
TGATAAGGGATGAGGTCAGGGTTTCTGACTTCGTACGTCCCTCTAACCTGATTAACCATCAGTTGAGAATCTCCATAAGCTTCTAGGAACTCAATATCTAATTGTTTTGCTACTTGGAGACCAATCAGCAGAGCATTATATTCTGCGACATTGTTGAAGCATGGTTCATTGAGAGAATAAGCACGGTATATGACCATTTTGTCAGGAGAAACCAAAACGATTCCTACTCCGGAGATAATATTGCCTTTAGGTCCAACTCGTGATGCTCCATCAAAGTATAATTGCCAAATGTCATCCTTTAAAGTCATATTGTAATCCACGACTTCATCTGGAATGTCCTCATATAGCTTCGATGTTTCAGGTATAGGGTGAGCTGCTAAGAAATCAGCTAATGCTTGACCCTTCACTAATTTTTGAGGTACATAGACCATATCATAGGGAGTGAGCAACATCGTCCAGGTGGCTAAGCTGGAGTTAAGAATGCTTGGTTTTCTCATCAATACCTGAATAGAATTTATTCTGGAGATGACATGGATAGTCTGTCCTGACACATAATGTCGTGTCTTTTGAACAGCAAAAACCAAGGCCAGACATTCCTTTTCTACATGAGTATACCTGTGTTCAGCTCCGACCATCATTCAGCTAAGATAATAAATTGCTTGTTCATGACCCATATCACTTTTCTGTGCAAGAAGAGCACCAAGTGAATGATCAAAGGCTCGAACATATAGCAAAAATGGTCTCCCTACCACTGGAGGTACCAAAAACAGGTAGATTTGTAATGTATTGCTTGATGTCATTGAAAGCTTTCTGACATGCTTCATCCCAAACAATGATACGCCTTTTTTTAATAGATGGGAGAAAGGTTGACATCTTCCAGAGAGATTAGATATAAATCTTCTGATATAAGCAATGCGACCTTGGAAGCCGCAGAGTTCTTTTAAATTGTATGGAGGACGCATTTCAAGAATAGCCTTGATTTTATCAGGATCAACATGGATACCCTGTGAAGTGATGACAAATCCTAAAAATTTGCCACTAGACACCCCTAAGAAAGACTTAGTGGTCATCTTCAGTTGATGTTGACGCATTAATTCAAATACTATCTTCAAGTCTTGAATGTGATCATCTTTTAATCGACTTTTGACAGCAATGTCATCTACATAACATTCAACTGTCTTCCGTAGATGTTCTTGAAAGATATTGCTCATAGCCCGTTGATACGTAGCACCGGCATTTTTCAGACCAAACGGCATAACCGTATAGCAATAGACTCCAAGGGGTGTACAAAAACCAGTATGCTTCTCATCTCCTGGATGCATCTTAATTTGATTGTATCCTGAGAATCCGTCCATGAAAGACATGCGTTCAAAACCGCATGTATTGTCTATCATGACATCGGTGATCGGAAGTAGAAATTCGTCCTTTGGACAAGCTGCATTAAGATCCCAAAAATCTATACAAACTCGGACTTTTCTATTCTTTTTTATAACAGGAACAATGTTGGCAACCCAATCTGGGTGTTGTTCTTTACGAACAAAGCCACATGTAATCAGCTTTTTTACTTCTGCGTCAATTGCATCCATCATGTCTGGTCGAAAATGCCGCTGCTGTTGTTTTACAGGCTTGACATTAGGAAGAATATTGAGTTTATGAGTAGCAACTTTAGGATCTAAATCCGGCGTATCCTCATAACTCCATGCAAAGATATCAATATATTCTTTAATCAGTTTTATAAACTCTTCTTTTTCACCTTCGGAGAGGTTTTTACTGATGAATATTGGCTTGGACGTAGTTCCGTCTCCTACATCAATCTGGACAATCTCATCCTCTGTAGGTGGCTGTCGCTGTTCAAAACGAAACTCCCACTGAGTGTCTATCTGTTGGGCCCAAGGGTCATTTTCAAATGGCTCAGATTCACCATCAGCTTGAACCATGTTGACTGAGAATACACACTCAGATTCATCATAATAATCTCCTCTAGCATATGAGGAGTGGAATGTATCAGATTTTATGAATTGGATTTCTTCCGAATCTGAGGACTGTGAAGAGCTAGAAGAGAATTCTTCTCGTATATCGTCATTAAACATGTGGGATGGATCATATCCCAACCCATGACGAGTTTTCTGGTAAAATGGATCACCACATAATGGTAATCGTCTACCCTTACCTTGATTAAGGCCCGGCATAGTCTTCAAGTCATATCCCATATTTTGAATAATCTTGAGAGATTGTTGACTATATTTGTCAATTCGGATTCTTTCTTTATCTTTATCTCTAAGATCATCTGTCTGAGCAACAGGGATATTTCTAGCCAGACAAAATACAATTTGATGCTTGTTTTTCTTATTAGACAGAACCACAAAACATGATTCTTCGTGACGTCTATAAGTTACACAAGCTTGTGATGAAGCAGCTACAGGAAGAAGATAGGGAGAAGATGTTAGGAACTTTTGAGCATAAGGTCCTACATCGACATGAGGAGGAAAAGAATTTTTTTTATGGTCAATGTATAAAGTTTCCTCTGTATCTATGTTATCGTTATATTGATGACTTTGATCATCAGAAGATAAAGTCATTCTTTCAACAAATTTGACAGCCATATACTCAAAAAAGAAATCTTCATTGATATTAGAAAGTACAGAATGATCAATATTTACATTATTTACAATTTGACTGCTACGCTTTTGATTGATTATTAACGGACCATCATCCGTCTTCTACGTAGACTTGCCAAAGTTGATGATCAGTGGTGGTTCTGGGTCATTTGTACGAGAAGTACGTCCCTTGACTTTGATCATGAGAGGTTGAACCTGGCTCTTGGCAGGAATACTCACTGATTCCTCAGATGAAGCTCGAGTTCTTCCTTTAACCTTGATCACCAGAGGTTGATCATTGACAGGTTGAGGTTGGATTCGACCTTGACTTTGATCTTCAAAGGTTGCTCTTCCGGAGGATCTTCATTGACAGATTGATCTTCAGCAGGTGATCGATCTTCAGCCATATCCGATATCTCCTTTATATGCTCCTGTTTGTAGAGGATTGAATCCGAGAAATAAGCTTCAACACCTTTAAAAGGGTTGATATCTGCGAATTATGTCTTCACAATCTTTTAGGAATCCACGTACTTGAAACATTGGTGGAGAGTTGAAGGCATAATGTTATGTTCATGTATCAACGGTCTTCCAAGAAGGATGTTGTAGGATACGTCTGAGTTGATAACATAGAATGTCGCCATAGTTCGAAGATCACCAATCTGAATCTTCAGACGAATCTTCCCCAGTGGTTTACTTTTGCCAGAGTTGAAACCAACTATTGTGGTACTAGTGTAAGTCAAATCACTAGTAGGAATCCTCAAAGGTCTTAGCATACTCTGAAGAATAATGCTAATAGAAGACCCAGGATTAATATAAATCCTGTCAATTTTAGTAGATTCAATATACCCAGTGTAGCACAAACGCCTGTCGTGTTTATTATGCTTCAACAGCATATCTTCTTGTGTGAAGGTAATGTTAGGAATTGCCTCCATCACGCTATGACATTGTGGACACGACACTGGTGTATTGTCAGGACTCTTGAGTTGAGCTAAGCATGAGTCTGCTTGTAGCAAAGCTTCACTCAAAGTCTCCCTGCTTTCTTTAGAAAGACGAAGCAGCTCGAATATAGAAAGTCTAACCGGAGTATTGGCTAACTGGGCTAAAATATCAAATTTGTAGGGCTTTATCACCACCCCTTGATTTAAAGCAGATTTCAAAGGAACGTCAAAGCGTACTACTTTCTGTTTCCCCTTTTCAACCACAGATAGTTTAGCAGGAACAGGAGATGGTTGAGCTGGTATTGTTTCAACAACATCCTCTGTTGCTTTAGAAGATCCCTCATAATCTTTGTGGTACTCTTTTCCAGTTCTCGTACCAGCAAAGGTTTCTTCTTCAGACTCAGGAGAAGGAAGTACCATATTGCAGGATTTAGTCTTCTTTTCCTTAGCCTTCTTCTTGCGAGGGTTTTTATGAGGAAGCTCAGAACCCAATCCAACAGTAGATTTTTGACTTTGAATTTGTAAAGGAAGTCGCATTCCTTTATCATAGTTTAAACCCTCTGCCTTTTGAAAGTCATAACCTATCTTTTTTATGAGATGGACTGATTATTGACTATATAAGTGAATGGGCAGCGGACTTTTAATAGATGGTTTGACAGAGGAAGAAGAAGCAGAAACCTTTGTAACTACAGGAGAAAGAGAAATAGAAACCTCTGTAGCCACATGAGGAGTATTCGAGATAAGAGGAAAAATCCATGTAGGAGCTTTCTCATAAGCAGCAAAGACTTGTTGAGTCCTGTATAAAGGGACACTATTCATAGCTAACCACTGCTAATGAGTAAGTTTGAGCTTGATAGGAGGGGCCAAACTTGGAGGGCATATATTCAAACCCCTCAGTCTATCCTCTAAAGGAATGCCACCCCATAAATGATCCAAATCATCATGGTCTAGGGTTAAAACATAAGAAATCATGTTGCAGGTTTTGACTTTTTTACCCTTCTTGGATTTTGAAGTTTTACCTTCATTCTCCATTTCAGGTACTAAATCAGGATGTACCCACATGATTTCACCAGATTTCAATGTAAGATGCAAAAGTCCTTCATTTTGCTCTCTGGCAGGCGGGATATTCACAATCTTCATCGTCGCCTTTGGAATTAGGACAATCCCATCTGGGACTTGTTGTGGAGGAAATCCTCCAAATTGAAGAGAAACCATATTGGTTGTGACCATATGCTCATCGTTAGTTAAAGCGATAGCATTGGCATTTATCAGCTCCTGGATTTTCATCTTCAGGACATAACAAGCCTTAGTAGGATAATTTATGTATCTGTGATAGATACAATATTTGGGATTGTCGGTCAGATTCACCTCATTAGGCCTCTTCCGCTCTAGAATTTGGAGTTTGCCACTCTTTACCAGACATTGGAATATCCCTGGGATATCATTGTCATCAAAAGAGTATTCTTCTTTTGGTTTAGAGGACTCTTGGTTATTCGACGTCGTTTTGGGTTTTGAAAGATTAACCACTAAGGTTTCCTTTCCTTTCCCATTACGATTGCCGAAATTATTACCAGAAGAGCCTTTCTTTCCTTTGTCCTCTGAGGCAAAGATCATCCCGTGTTCACGAGCCAACCTACCATTGGTCTCGGCAGAAACTGCTGCTATAATAAACGAGGCCCAATCTATGAATTGGGAGCCCGTAAAGACAGCAATGGATGGTCGCAGATTCATCTTGCATGTATCAATCAACGCTGAATCTGGCATACCATGAGGCATCTTCGGAGTTGCCTGTCGGAAACGTTCGATGAACGTCCGAGTATCTTCCTTCTCCTTTTGTTTGACCTCTATTAAGGAGGACATATTCATGTCCATGCCTCCTTCATAAAAGCGGTTGAGAAACATTGCTTTAAATTCGTCAAAAGACGATATGCAATTGTCGGATAAACTACGATACCAATCGTAAGCTGAACCCGTCAAACACCCAATGAAGACTCGGGTGAGAAGAGCATCATTCTTCTGTAAATGCACCGTCATAATATCAAAGTAATTGATATACTGACTAGGAGAAGCCTTACCATCAAATAATACCATCGATTGTGGCTTGAATTTCGGAGGAAAGGGTACGTCATTCCAATGAGGAGGATAAGGTTGTTTAATCCCTAACCTCTGGAGCTGATCCTTGTGCTTTAGAACTTCAAACTGTGCTTTTAGTTCACGCACTGCTTGAATAGCTTCACTAGTTTGAGGAAGTACATTCGATTGAAGAGTTGTTGGATGTACTATAACCCCCACCGGAGGTGGTACATCTTCTGGAATGATAGGATCTGGAGATACAGAATTTTAATTAACAGCAGCTCTTGATTATTCAAAGGTATATCAACCCCTTGACTATCTTGAGTTTGTTCTGCTACTTGCACTGGTGTTACTACTGCTGGCTGAGCAGTTTGCTGAGTCATGATTATTTGGTGCATGCTTTGCATCATGGTAAGCATGTCCTTTAGTGATTGCTCAACGGCAGAGAGACGTTGTTCTGTATTAGCAAATGATGTCTCCGGTTCATCTCCAATAGCATAGGATTCAACCTCTCTTGAAGATACAGAGGGATTGGTATAGAGGTATGAATCGACACTATCAGTTTCTGACTCAAAAGACTGAGTACCCCCAGCTTCTGAATCGGAAGTCTGCAACTGTCTTTGTCTTCTTGATCGAGTATTCTGATATACTCCTTGAAAGGAATCAAGAAGTCTGTTGAACTGTTGTTGACCAGGAGTCTGGGACGAGTTGTGTCTTGAACGTCGTCCTCTGTTGGTATGAGATGCCATGTTGACTAACGCATATAACAACTCATGTTCTTGGTCATCCACCAGTTGCTGAGGCTCATTATAGCTTAATCGGTCAAAAACTGACTGCTTAGAAGCCAAACAACAATATTTGATTACAATCTAGTGACACTCACAATGATAATTTTCTTGGGGAAGTGTCACAGGAGATTATCTATTTTTACGCTTTTGTACTAGCAATTCGCGTAAATCAGAAGGAATAGAAGGAGTAGTTTTCTTTATTACATTTGGGGTAGAAAAATGTTTAGTCCCTTGTGTATAAAGAAGATTACTGGCTGCATTAGCAGAACCAAACTGTACATTTTTATGCGCTTGGAGTTGCGTGCGTAAATCCTGAGATTTTTGTGCACAAAGGACTCCATTGGCATCACGCGTAATTTGTAGGTTTGGTACCTTGCGTACAGCAGTGTAAGAAGGTTGTTGGTGTAGAACCGAAGCTTTACCAACAATTGTTTTCCATAAATAAATTTACTTTATTTATTTTGTATCTGAGAAAATTACAACTGTAGGAATCTAATCTAGAAGACGATTACTTTATCCCTTGGACGATGCGATGAAAAAAACTCGAACTTCGAAGAACTTGGACAGCAACTGGGCAATCTCTCTGTTCTCTCTGAAAAATGACCTGTCCTCATGAAGGTGAAGAAACTCTCTTTTATAGAGTTCTGGATAACTGTCCTGAACCATACGCTCAGGTAGTTACTTGACGTGTGCAAAACTGCAGGGACGCGTGGCAAATTCTGACGAAGACACGTTGGCGTGCGGTTGAGAGTAGTGGAGCACATTCAGGAGAGATTGATGGCATGAAGGCCACATTGCATAACTTCTGAATAAATGGGTAACTGAGTACAGGACACGTGAGAACGTGTGTTGACTGTACGTTGAAAATCATCCTGGATACAACTGCTGTAGAGTCATACGCTAGCTTTTGAAGAGGAGTCATACGCTGATTTGGACAGCGTAGTGCCATAGGAAATCCATACGCTCACTTTATGGGCAAGGAGTCGTATGGAGATCATACGCTCGCTTGGTTAGCAAGGAATCATGTGAGGTCCATACGCTCACTTGGCTGGGTGAAGAAGGAGTCATGTGAGGTCGATACGCTCACTGGAGAAGTGGCCACGTGGCTATCATCAATCTTCTTTGGTACACCATATCTTCCCATAACTGACAAAATTTTCTCGAGCGTCGTGACTGCGAATTTGACGGCTGACAGACTGTCAAAACTGACAGTAATGATGGCTTTTGTATTTATGAAGGCTGCTGAGTTGTCCTCGTAAAAGACAAAACCGACTCTTCGAAAACCTATACGACGGTTACTTTTCTCGTGACAGCTGTCTTTGCACGAAAGATGAAGTGTCAGATTCATTCCTCATTTAAACATATGTTGTGCTGTCACTTCAGTAAATAATAAAACATTTACTGAGCGTATGGCTTTTGAATGAGCGTACAACTCTAAACTGAACGTATGGCTCTTAACTGAGCGTATAGCCTTGAGCGTATGACTTCTGTTTGAGCGTATGGCTTCAACTGACATCTGTCTTTAAGCGTATGGATGAAAATGACAGCGTGTCATAATTTTCCACATCCTACAAGACCCCCTTCAAAGTTTTCGAACTTTATGAGTTTCAAAAGTTCGAAATTACTTTGAACAGAAAGTGGGAGTGAGTCCTGACACGCTGGCATTAAGTTCATTAAATGTCATGATGACTCTTCATTTTTCGAGATTGATTGAATCTGATGGAAGAATATGAACAGCCAGCAAGCTCTATTATATAAACCGAGAGAATTCAATTTTTGACTTTCATCTTTTGAAACCATGACTCCAAAGGAAGCCGCTGAAGAAGAAGCACGTAAGTTGGGATTATGTTCCCATGGTGACCCCACTTTTGGGGGCCAAGAACCCGAACCTGTCGTCATCGAGCTCAAGGACGACCCTACGCATTTAGCCAAGAATTTCTTGGGCTACTTTGGTCTGGACGGCTCCTCTTCTTCTGATGGGCAGAGCCTCGCAGAGAAGCGTAAAATGTTCGTTGCTCTGTTACACCGCATGGGGGTCCAAAGCGTAGAAGAGTTAGGCGTCAAGCTTAGTCGCTCTGGAAAATAGAGCGTGACTTTATTGCACTCCTTTCCTTTTCCTCCCTTTTTTTTTGTAAGGCCATCAGTGCCTTAATGAAAAATGAATATTCAAGAATCCTCTGTTTAGTCCAAATCTGTGTTGAAAACCAACGTGCACCGATGAATAACTGTAGAATACGCTGTCTTCCAAGTTGTAAGTTACGCTAGATAGCGTATGCCAATGAAATAGCGTATATTATGCTATTTTCCAATGTTTTGTGAATTCCGCTGAATAGCGTATGTCAGCGTATGTTACGCTATAAATTACGCTGTCCTTTAACGTTGTGAATTACCCTAAATAACGTACGCCAATGAATAGCGTGCACCAATAAATAGCCCGTAAGTTACGCTATCTTTCAACGTTGTGGAAACCACTCTTTGAATATTTCCAAGGCTGTGCTGGTTTCTAAAGTACACGTGTCATTCATTCCATGTTTACGAGCGCTATTCATGCGGATCCTTTCCAAGAATAGGTTCATGCTCCATACTTTAAATAGATAGAATAGTTTCACAGAACTCATTTCCATCTTCCTTTTCTCTTTCTTTTCTCTGAGAACCAACGTGAGATTTCAATCTCAAATCAGAAAGCAAATGCTCCTGAACATTCGAATTCTGAGCAATATGTCAGACATCAGTTTGCCAATTCTCAATGTCAATCCTGAAGGTAAATCCAGTGTAATACACATACTGTTTTCGTTGTTTTGGAAAATAGGCTTTCTGTTTCTGAGCGTATATGGCATTTTTGTTGATTTAATTCTTTTCCTCTTGCTGTTTTCCGCAGAAACTTGGCTAAGTCTTTTCTTCAGCTTCAGAACTGGCATTGGCGATGTGGATGCTATGGAGAATGTCCTTCTGACATCTACATCAGAGAGCTCATACGCTTTTGACGCGTAAATCAAACAACTCAGAACTCTCCATGAGATATAATGGCATTCCTCTGTTGGTAGGAAGAGCCTTTATACATGGAGAGTTGGACGGTGGAGTCAACTCTTACCCGAGAGATTGGGTAGTAGAGTTCCTTTCACGGCAGAACTAGAATTGTATCCCAAGGTTTGGATACATTCCTATCTGCTTGAGGTGCGCCGTTCCTCCATGCGCTGTATTGGCAGCAACACGCCATCGTGTGCCATACTCTGTGGTCTCCTCGTCTGAAGATAAGACCAGAGTTTGATTCCTGTTGATCTGGTCGTGACTGAGGCCCAGACAGTCAGGAATTGCCGCAAACAACGAGATTGCCGGAGAAGATCCAAGAAAATAGATCTCAGTTGTACATAAAATGAAAATCCAAGATTTGTAATAGATTTCCATTATGATTTGTAGGAAAGTCTAAGAAATGTAATAGACTTTTATGAAAATATGATAATAGAAATGATAAATCTCTTTATCTGAAGTTGATTTGTACTCTCTGGATGTAAAAAGAACATGATAAATAAAAATCTTGATTTCTGTTTTTAGAGTGTTACAATACCATCAGAGGTAATATGGACGTGATAGGATGTAAAGACTC
>JANAVB010004599.1:17645768-17834175 GCA_029216955.1 Iris pallida | reverse complement strand
AACTTGTCTTTTGTTCTTCTGTCTTCTTGGTTCTTGAGTGTATAGAGACCGATTAATTTGAGCCACATAGTTCCTGGCATATTTAACATCAGGGTCTAGTACACTTGTCTCAATTTGATAAGACTTTTTAATACCAGAAGCATAACTGTGGTGATTTTGATTAAGCTTGTTACGAAGATCCGTGGGAGATATGACTTTGGTATCAGTCTTGGATACTTGTAACTTGCCTTTCTCAGATCGAGAAATTTTGAGAGAAGGGAGATGAGTATTATTCCGACTAGGAGTTGGTAATAATCCATCTTTAGAGGAATTAGCCAAAAGGCGTTTTCCTTTGTTTGAGCTAGTAAAAGTACTAGTCAAATTAACTCCAGAGGTAAAGACCTCAGAAGTAGAGGAATCGACTAAAGAGCCTTTCTCCTTGGTTGGCACAAGATGCGCAAGTTGTGGGGGAATCATTTGTAGGTTATGTGAAAGAGAACCCCCAGTCTGATTTTGAGAATCAGTCAAAGGACTGTATCTGTCAGCATACGCCGACTTCTTGTTAGCATATGCTGGCTTTTGCTTAGCGTACGCTGCCTTCTTGTTGGCATACGCTGGTCTTTGCTCAGTGTACGCTGCCTTCTTGGTAGCATACGCTGGCTTTTGCTTAGCGTACGCTGACTTTACCGCATGCTGCCCTCTGACTGCTGTACGCACAGAGTCATCAATGGCTAAAGAGCCGACTGCTGTCGTAAGAGCAGAAGGAGAAGGGACTTTGACATGTCCAGAGATGGTTTTCCTTGGACACACTGACTTGGTTAAAGAACCAATTTTGTCAGCGTGACTAGGGGAAACCATTGTTGCTGTGTTCAGGGAAGCAGAAGTGTGCTTTGTTGAAGTTGAAGATGTGTTCTTGTCAATGTGAGAAGTGACAGGAACATCTCGGGCTGTCGAAGAAGACTTGGGGACATAGACAGAGCGTCCCGTCTTCTTGGCAGCAGGAAGAGCGGAGGAAGCAGTTCGGCCCTCCTTCGCCTTGAGCATTTCTTCGTAAGCAGATTGGTCGAATTGTACGACCATCGTCTTCTTTGTCGAGCCGATCGACGAAGTATCGCATTGAATTGTTGCTATCTCGTTGGAGGAGACAGCTTTCCCCAGCAGAGTCGCCAATTTGTTTTCCATAAATAAATTCACTTTATTTATTTTGTATCTGAGAAAATTATAACTGTAGGAATCTAATCTAGAAGACGATTACTTTATCCCTTGGACGATGCGATGAAGAAAACTCGAACTTCGAAGAACTTGGACAGCAACTGGGCAATCTTTCTGTTCTCTCTGAAAAATGACCTGTCCTCATGAAGGTGAAGAAACTCTCTTTTATAGAGTTCTGGATAACTGTCCTGAACCATACGCTCAGGTAGTTACTTGACGTGTGCAAAACTGCAGGGACGCGTGGCAAATTCTGACGAAGACACGTTGGCGTGCGGTTGAGAGTAGTGGAGCACATTCAGGAGAGATTGATGGCATGAAGGCAACATTGTATAACTTCTGAATAAATGGGTAACTGAGTACAGGACACGTGAGAACGTGTGTTGACTGTACATTGAAAATCATCCTGGATACAACTGATGTAGAGTCATACGCTAGCTTTTGAAGAGGAGTCATACGCTGATTTGGACAGCGTAGTGCCATAGGAAATCCATACGCTCACTTTATGGGCAAGGAGTCGTATGGAGATCATACGCTCACTTGGTTAGCAAGGAATCATGTGAGGTCCATACGCTCACTTGGCTGGGTGAAGAAGGAGTCATGTGAGGTCGATACGCTCACTGGAGAAGTGGCCACGTGGCTATCATCAATCTTCTTTGGTACACCATATCTTCCCATAACTGACAAAATCTTCTCGAGCGTTGTGACTGCGGATTTGACGGCTGACAGACTGTCAAAACTGACAGTAATGATGGCTTTTGTATTTGTGAAGGCTGCTGTGTTGTCCTCGTAAAAGACAAAACCGACTCTTCGAAAACCTATACGACGGTTACTTTTCTCGTGACAGCTGTCTTTGCACGAAAGATGAAGTGTCAGATTCATTCCTCATTTAAACATATGCTGTGCTGTCACTTCAGTAAATAATAAAACATTTACTGAGCGTATGGCTTTTGAATGAGCGTACAACTCTGAACTGAACGTATGGCTCTTAACTGAGCGTATAGCCTTGAGCGTATGACTTCTGTTTGAGCGTATGGCTTCAACTGACATCTGTCTTTAAGCGTATGGATGAAAATGACAGCGTGTCATAATTTTCCACATCCTACAACAATATTTTTACGCTGTATGCGTGTGGGTAAATTCACTTTAGATGCAAAGGCATCATTGTGAATTTTATCTACATTGTCACAGACAGGAGATTTACCTTTACGCGTAGAGCGTAAAACATGATTATCTGCCACGTCACAGACGAAAGATTTTTCTTTACGCGAGGAGCATAAATTTTGTATGTCTACCGCGTCACAGACGGGAGACTTATTTTTACACTCAGAACGTAAAGCATTGGAGTCTACCACATCACAGACGGGAGACTTGTTCTTATGCACAGAGCGTAAATTTTGGTTTTTACATGCTGGGTGTAAAACCTCGCTTTTATGCGCTGGGCGTAAAACTTGGCTTTTACGTGATGGGCGTAAAACTTGGGAATCTTCCCCATCACAGACGGGAGATTGGTTTTTACGCTCAGGGCGCAACACTGAAGTAAAGACTACCTCGTTACAAACGGGAGCCCCTACAACAGGAGTGGGAAGAATTCCCTTGCCATCAGAAGCAACAGAAAGATCAGAAGCTATTTTGGATTTAGGAATCCAAACTTTTCATGCTTTCCGAGATTTTTGAACATTGGAGTAGCGAGCACTACCCCCAGTTCGGAGCATTTCTTCATAGGCAGTCTGGTCGAAGTGCACAACTAGAGTCTTCTTTGTCGATCCGACCGACACAACATCATATTGAGCAATTGCCTTCTCGTCAGAGGAGAAGGTCGTCCCCAGCAGAGTCGTCATTTTGTTTCACTTAACAAAATGCCTAAAATTGGCTTTTGAAATAAAATGAAAAAAAGTACAAAAGTACAAATAATTTGGGAAGTATTGCTATGGAAGTTTGATCTGAGAGCGATCACTTTGTTCCTTGGACCATACGATGATGATGAAGAAAACTGCTTGAAGAAGACGAACAATCGGAAGAACTAAGTCACCAGAAAGGTATCG
Organism: Iris pallida; assembly: GCA_029216955.1. NCBI lineage: Eukaryota > Viridiplantae > Streptophyta > Magnoliopsida > Asparagales > Iridaceae > Iris > Iris pallida. Next base: position 17,830,942 of record JANAVB010004599.1, on the reverse strand, counting down.
ACGCACTTGGGCACTGATGGCGAGGTCGAAAGCTTTCCTGCTTTGCTTCACTCTGTTCTGGAAGAAAAGATGAAGAAGAATGCTCTAGAAAATCAAAGTCTCTGGGCTCTGATCTCTATGTATTCTCTGTTGATCCTTCATTATGAAAAATAAGTCTATTTATAGACTAAAACACCTCATGCGTAAAAAGCATCCAAGTTGAAGTTTTACACTAGCAACTGTCATCAGCCTGATGACACGTATCCCATGTAGAGCTTTGATCTCTACGCATGGTGACACGTGTCCCACTACTTCAACAAAATAAGGAGGGCACGTACACACGTCCCTCGATAAGTGTGGCATGAAAGCCACGTAAGCAAACCACGTTCCTATTGTCACACCCCAGAATCAGAATACTGGAGAGCGGGGGACAGACACAGCCAGCTACGTACATTGAAGTAATTCTCACCTCGCAATACGGTCACGGCTGTCTAGATGCATGAGGGTTTACTACAAGCCATTAGTCTCTTAAGGTCAATAACGAGCCTAGTGTCTCAATCTCAAGCAACAAGTAGATATAACAAGATGGTAGATCATCAGACATACAAAGTAAGGCGTCCCATACATTACATATTCAGATGATCATGAAGCTAGTCATACAAAATACGAAGACTAGCAAGAGTTTAAGTCATACATGATCAACCCTAGGATTTGTCAATCATGCCACAGCCCGTAGGCAGACAGTAAGTAAAGTTGCAAACGAGCTAACACTTGCTCGGTGGCTAAACGCCTCAAAAGAATATTTTTACAAGGGAGTGGGAGAGCAAAATAAAAACCCACTCGTTGCCGGGATTCCTTCTAGTGTTCACCATCTGGCAGGAAGGTTGGAAGATCCTCGGTAGCTGCTCCGAAATCTGGCCATACAAAACCAGCTGGGTCAGACCCCAGAAAGAGCAAGTGCCACAAAGGAGGCTTCACTTAAGAACTAAAACCAGCATGTCAGCATATAAATCATAGGTGAAATAACATAAGACATGAGTTAAAGAGATCATGATGATAAACGATAAGATAACTAAAGGACTATTTCGGTAACCAAGTTACAACCCGTAAACCAAACAAGGACCGGGGTTGTAACCCTTCACCTGAACAGAACGTAGACTCGAACCAATTATCGATAAAGTAAAGCATAGACAAGCATGTCCGGAGATATCCATGCACTGGATCTAGGCAAGACTAAACAAGGTAGGACTCTATCCATCATTTACGGCCAAGCAAAGAGTACGGCTTGATACTTAACTAACTAGGGTTATCACAAGCTTAGTTACTAGCAAGATGCAATGAGGTATGCCTACGGCCACAAGCCCTGCAGACTATCCAGGTTATCCAGACGCAAGGTTCAAGCTGAGAGTTATCATGCCTTGTTAGGTGACTTGGATGCAACACATAACGGTGTGCATAGTAATCGTTTCATGTAGTGCCCCACATAGCAGTGAGCTGGAAATGTGCCCTACTCGTCGGTAGGCTACAAGTCCATCAAAGAAGGCGCCCAGATAACGGGATTGCTTGTAGCCGGAATACCTCTTTATATGCTCTACTTGATCAATCTAGTCATTAACCTAGTCAGATTCGGTATGAATCCCTGACCGTGGTAACCAGGGATACATGTCCTAGACAATGATGCGAGACAAGACTGGTTGCTTATACAAGCATATTCAATACAATCATCCACGGTGTCAAGAATTCACTTAGCATGTCAGGTTAGCTGTCGCAACAGCGTATCATGGTTATCATGTCGGGTTGCTTATCAAGATTACTTATCAAGGCAAGGGTGCGTCACAACGGACCACCATCAAGAATTATCAAGTTAAATTACTTGTCAAGGGTGCACCACGGCGGGTCACTAATCATGCAAGGCAAGTAGGGTCAGGTCCAGTTGCGCCTAAACATCAGGCTGCGCTCAAGTCAGGCTACGCTCAAGTCAGCATACGCTCAGGTCAGCATACGCTCAGTCAGCATACGCTCAGGCAGCATACACTCAGGCAGCATACGCTCAGGTCAGCATACGCTCAGGCAGCATACGCTCAGGTCAGCATACGCTCAGGTCAGCATACGCTCAGGCAGCATACGCTCAGGTCAGCATACGCTCAGGTCAGCATACGCTCAGGTCAGCTTATGCTCAGTCAGCGTACGCTCAGGTCAGCATACGCTCAGTCAGCATACGCTCAGGTCAGCATACGCTCAGTCAGCGTATGCAAGACATACGCTTCCAAAAGGCAGCGTATGAGGTCCATACGACTCCTTGTCACCCAAGTCAGCGTATGCAAGACATACGCTTACAAAAGGCAGCGTATGAGGTAGACTGCGCTGCGCTAAAGAGCGCGCGCAGCTCAGTGGCACAAGCTAAAAAGCTTGCGCACTGCTCACTGTCTTCTCCAAAACAGCAAGAACTCCATGGTTTGAACCTAAAACTTCAAAAGTCCATAACTTGGTCAAAACAAGTCCAAATCCAACTTTTCAAAGGTCAAAATTGGGTAGAAGAAAATTTTCCACCACATGGAACCATCAAAACTTGAAAACAAAGAAGTTTGATAGATCAAAACTACCAAAATCCAAAAATAATTAATTTTTAGATCTACAAAAATCAAAGCCTCAAAATGGAAAATGACAAGTTCTAATGTGTCTTAGAAACATGAGGAGAAGCTAATGGAACAATAAAAATGGGCTCTTTTGTGGAAGCAAGTTGCACTTGCCTAAGGGGTGTTCTTGGTTGGTGGTGGGTTTAATGGAGAAGGAAGAAGAGTTAATGAGAAGGTGGAGGAGAGAGAAAAGTTAGGTGGGTTATAAAGGGGGAAGCTGGTGGGTTTAACATGATGAACCAAAGAATAAACCAAGCCATCCCAAAATAAACCAAGTTAAACCATTACATGCTATGATGAACCTAATCAAGATTAAACTGAAATTAGCTAGCCAGGCAGGAAAATAAAAATACATGTCAGGATTCCGTATACGTATACTGGAAATACGTAGAACGAAAAACGGAGGTGACAACTCTACCCACCTTAAAAGAATTCCGTCCTCGGAATTTAATCAAGAGGCTAGAGATGTCGAGCAAGCTATATCAATTACAGACAATATAGGACTAGTAGTCAATCAAGCAATCATTCATGCAAGCAAGGAACTTAAGCATAAGGCATAAGAAAGACATTATACGTTACGAGTCAAACAGGTCGGGATATCGCGATCGAATATTATCCTCACGCTCCCACGTTGACTCACCCAAAGAGTGATGACCCCAAGCAACACGGACTAATTTGATAGTCTTGTTCTTGAGTATCTTCTTCCTCCGGTCCAAAATGGATACGGGTCTCTCCTCATACGAAAGGTTGGTACCAACAACCAATTTTGAATGATCAAGGACATGACTCGGATCCGGGATATACCGTCGTAATTGGGATACATGGAAGTCATCATGTACCTCACGTAACGATGGCGGAAGAGCGAGACGATAGGATACATCACCTACTCGCTCTAGAATATCAAACTGTCCTATATACCTAGGACTGAGCTTTCCCCGTACGTCGAATCGAATGACGCCACGGGTAGGCGAGATCCTAAGGAATACGTGGTCGTCGACAGAAAATTCAAGGGGACGCCGATGAGAATCGGCCCAATGACGCTGGCGATCTTGGGCAACTCGAAGATGATCTCTAACTTGTCTGACCACCTCAATAGTCCGCGTCACCATCTCTGGTCCAAGCATTTGCCTCTCACCTATATCGTCCCAAGCTAAAGGAGATCTGCACTTCCTGTCGTATAAGGCCTCGAAAGGTGCCATCTGGATACTAGCCTGGAAACTGTTATTGTACGAGAACTCTACGAGATGCAGGTGATCTTCCCACGAACCACCAAAGTCGAGTGTACATGACCGCAGCATGTCTTCAAGAGTCTGGATTGTGCGTTCTGACTGACCATCTGTCTGCGGATGGTAGGCTGAACTGAACTTGAGACGAGTCCCCAAACTCTCTTGAAGACTTTGCCAAAAGTACGAGGTGAATCTTGAATCTCTGTCGGACACAATACTGACTGGCACTCCATGCAATCTGACTATCTGCCTGAGGTACATCTCTGCAAGCTGATCCGTCGACTGGCCGATTCTGAAAGGAAGAAAATGAGCTACCTTCGTGAGACGATCAACTATAACCCAGATGGCATCTCTTTCAGCTGGGGATCTAGGTAATCCAGTTACAAAATCCATGGTACTGTGCTCCCATTTCCATTCTGGGATCGGTAAAGGTTAAAGAAGTCCAGCTGATCTCTGATGTTCAGCCTTAACTTGTTGACAAACTAAACAACGAGAGACAAACCGGGCTATCTCCCTCTTCATGCCATTCCACCAAAAATGCTGTCGAATATCACGATACATCTTCGTACCGCCGGGATGAATTGAATACTGAAAACTGTGAGCCTCTGCCATGATCTCCTGTCTGATATCACCACTGGGTACACAAAGACGCCTCCCATGTCGGAGTGTACCATCTTCATGAATGCATAACTCTGGTCTCTGTCCTGCCACACATTCTGCCCTAAGCCGCTGAAGCTTAGAGTCCGTGGACTGAGCTAACTTGATCCTCTCAACTATACTGGACTGAACTTGCATACTGGCCATCAATGCCACACTGGAAGGAAGAACAACTTTAATATCCATCTTCTGAAGATCTGCTAACAACTCTGGCTGCACCGTTAGAAAATAAACTCCGGCTCTCCTGCTTAATACATCTGCTACCACGTTGGCCTTCCCAGGATGATACTGCAAGCTGATGTCATAATCCACAAGTAGCTCTAGCCATCTCCTCTGACGCATATTAAGATCCTTCTGGGTAAACACATACTTCAGACTCTTGTGGTCGGTGAAAATCTCTACCCGATCTCCATACAAATAATGTCTCCAAAGTTTCAATACAAAAACTACGGCTGCTAACTCCAGGTCATGGGTTGGATAATTCCTCTCATGGTCACGAAGTTGACGTGACGCATAAGCGATTACCTTACCATGCTGCATCAAGACACATCCTAATCCCTTGCCGGATGCGTCGCAATAAACTGAAAATCCTCCCGTCCCGTCGGGAAGAGTGAGAATGGGGGCCGTCATCAATCTCCGCTTCAACTTTTCAAATAAACTCTGACACTCTGCTGTCCAAGCAAACTGTACATCCTTATGAGTCAACTGTGTCAGTGGTGCTGAAATCCGAGCAAAGTCTGACACAAAACGTCGGTAATAGTCGGCCAATCCGAGGAAACTCCGAACTTCTACAACGGTACTAGGTACTAGCCATGTCTCTATAGCCACTATCTTCTGGGGATCAACTTCCACTCCACCTCTGGTGATGATATGACCCAAGTACGAGATACGATCCAACCAAAACTCGCACTTACTGAACTTTGCGTACAACTGGTGCTCCCTGAGAATCTGAAGAACTACATGAAGATACTGCTCATGCTCTGCCTCGTTCTCGCTATAGACTAAGATGTCGTCTATGAACACTATCACGAACTGGTCCAAATAGGGCATGAAGATACGATTCATGAGGTTCATAAATACGGCCGACGCATTGGTCGCTCCAAATGGCATAACAAGGAACTCCCAATATCCATATCTAGATCTGAATGCTGTCTTCGGAATGTCCTGCTCTCTGACTCTGATCTGATGGTACCCTGACCGCAAGTCAATCTTCGAGAATACTGCCGCTCCCTTGAGCTGATCAAATAAATCATCTATTCTTGGTAAAGGATATATGTTCTTAATTGTTACAGAGTTCAAGGTACGATAATCAACACATAATCTTGACGTACCATCCTTCTTCTTCACAAGAAGCATCGGAGCTCCCCAAGGTGATCCGCTAGCACGAATAAATCCCTTGGTTCTAAGTTCTTCAATCATCTTGTACAGGACCTCCAACTCTGATGGTGCCATCCTATAGACTCTCTCTGACACTAGTGCCGTCCCTTGAATCAAGTCGATAGTGAACTCTATCTCTCTCTCTGGGGGCATGCCTGGAAGCTCTTCGAGAAATACGTCAGAAAACTCTTCTACAACTCTGGGAAACTGAACTGCTGCTGCTACGGCCATCCGCAATGCTGGGGAAGAAGGTTCTACTCTGCCTCGAGAAAATGAAAACTCTGGCTCACCGGGAATACTAAAAATAATCTTGCCGACATGGCAATCTATTCTAGCATACTGGTCTCTCAACCAATCCATTCCTAGGACTACATCGTAATCGGCCATCGGGAACTCTATCAGCCTAGCGGAAAACTCTCTACCGCTGACTACGATTCGACACGAGGAAAACACCCTATCTACACCCACAAGTCCATTACCAGTAAGTATATTGAGCCTTACTGATAATGACTCGGGCTCCAGTCCTATCCGTGTCACGAATCGTGCAGACATAAATGAATACGATGCACCTGAATCAAATAATACTGATGCAGGAAAAGAGTTGACGAGAATGGTACCTGCCACCACCTCACCTGATGCCAACTCCTCCTCTACGGTCAAAGCCATCGCTTGACCGTGCCCTCTGGGTGCTGGTCCCCTCTGCTGGAAACCTCTCTGGCGGTTCTGAACCTGAGCTTGGACCTGGGCATACTGTTGCGGTCGTTGCTGCTGGAATGCCTGAGCCTGAGGCGGCAATGGCCTCGGAGGCTGATACTGCTGCTGCTGCTGCACTGGTGCTGGTCCCCTCACCGAGGGACTAGTCTGGGCCGATGAGGATGAACCGGCTCTCTGTGGGCAGGACCCTATCATGTGATCCGGTGCCCCACAAGCCAAACACAATCCTTGTGCTCGGCAACATTCTGACACTACATGCCCTGGCTTCCCACAATGAGTGCAGCCTATTGTGGAAGACTGCCTCCGCTTTTGCTGCTGAGGATACGTCGGAGTCAAATGCTGAACCGACGCAACTGATGCTGTCCTTCTCGGAGCTCCAATGGTCAAGGCCCTAGCTGCGGGGGCTGGGGCTGAAGACTGGATCATCTGACCATGGGACCGCTTCTGTCCTCCAATTCTGTCTACAATTCTCTGCAAGGTATACTCATGCCTCTTAGCTGCCCGTAAAACAGCATCAAAGGTCTGATGCTCAAACTGCTCCACTGCTAGAATGATCTCTATGTGGAGTCCCTGCTGGAACCGCTGCGCTCGATCAAACTCGGTTGCCACCAAAGTGGGAGCAAACCGACTCAGTCTTGAAAACTCGGCCGCATATCCATCGACCGTCCTGCTCATCTGCCTGAGATTGGTGAACTTCGTCTGTAGGTCGTGCCGAGCCACAGCATCGAAGTACTTGATCTGAAATTTGTCACTGAATACCGCCCACGGGACAGGCGTTGCCAATCCAACCGCTATCATCGCCCACCAGGTGCGGGCTAGGTCCAATAATTGTAGACGCACCACAGCTACCTTCTCTCCTTCTGGAGTCTTGGCTGCATCTAAGATAATCTCAATGTCCTGGAGCCACGCATCAGCTGCAATAGCATCTTCACTCCCATCAAAGAAGGGAGGGTTGAGGCGCTTGAAACTGCTAGTCGCACTGTTCCCTTGATAACCAACACGGCCCATGGCATCCTGTACTGCCTGGTGCAGGGCATCGCCCCGACGATCTTGAGACGCAAGCAATGTCCTGATGAGACCCACCAAGGTGCCATCGTCAGGCTCTGCAGGCTGGACTGGCTGAACTGGGGGCTCGGGGTCCCCGGAATGCATAACTCGGGAGGCCGCTCCAGAGTGCTGGACTTGGTCTCCAGGTTGCTGTTGATCCACTGGAGGTGCTCCGCCTTGCTGATCGGTAGGACCAGGAACAATGCCGCTGAAAGAAACGACATAGGGAACAATAAGAAAGGACCAAGATAGATCGAGGATATAAACATGTGATCAGGTCAAAGATTCTGAAGGATCAGAAGGCACGAATAGAGATCAAGGGCGAGTACTGATTGAGACATCTATCCGGTAAAACCCTCACACATCTTGATCTACAAGACCTGCATGGGCCACCACTTAAACCGTGTCACGCCCCAGAACCAGAATACTGGAGAGTGGGGGACAGACACAGCCAGCTACGTACATTGAAGTAATTCTCACCTCGCAATACGGTCACAGCTGTCTAGATGCATGAGGGTTTACTACAAGCCATTAGTCTCTTAAGGTCAATAACGAGCCTAGTGTCTCAATCTCAAGCAACAAGTAGATATAACAAGATGGTAGATCATCAGACATACAAAGTAAGGCGTCCCATACATTACATTTTCAGATGATCATGAAGCTAGTCATACAAAATACGAAGACTAGCAAGAGTTTAAGTCATACATGATCAACCCTAGGATTTGTCAATCATGCAACAGCCCGTAGGCAGACAGTAAGTAAAGTTGCAAACGAGCTAACACTTGCTCGGTGGCTAAACGCCTCAAAAGAATATTTTTACAAGGGAGTGGGAGAGCAAAATAAAAACCCACTCGTTGCCGAGATTCCTTCTAGTGTTCACCATCTGGCAGGAAGGTTGGGAGATCCTCGGTAGCTGCTCCGAAATCTGGCCATACAAAACCAGCTGGGTCAGACCCCAGAAAGAGCAAGTGCCACAAAGGAGGCTTCACTTAAGAACTAAAACCAGCATGTCAGCACATAAATCATAGGTGAAATAACATAAGACATGAGTTAAAGAGATCATGATGATAAACGATAAGATAACTAAAGGACTATTCCGGTAACCAAGTTACAACCCGTAAACCAAACAAGGACCGGGGTTGTAACCCTTCACCTGAACAGAACTTAGCTGTAGCACCCAGTTTCCCAAATGAGGATAATTTTGAAATTTCGTATTTATAATTATTTTAATAATGATATTTAATTCATGATATGATTTTTGGTGATTTTAAATCATTTTAAAATTATTTAAATCAATGACTTGTGGTTTTGACGTTTTGCTAGTGAAACCCTAGAGACTGTTTGACCTAGAGCCTAACCATGTGATTATGATATTTTAATATCATTTTTGGCCTAAGGATATTTTTTGAATTTGACCTCTTTGAATTATTTTGATATTATTTTATTATTTATGATATTGTTTTGGGGTTATTTGAGTCGGGTTCGAATTTCAACTCAATCCGACTTGAAACGGAGACCCGGGGTAGTTTTACTCTAGTGGGACCCACATACTAGTTAGGCATGGCCCACATGATATTAATTTTAGTCCACATGATAGAAATATTTTAGTTAAAGGTTAGACTAATTATTATGGATAAGGTTAGTGTGATTAGAGACTTTAGAATGACTAATTTAGTCCCAACCAATTAGCCCTTTCCTAATACTCATAGAATAGGTTAGTGGGGACATTTTGGACCTTACCATAATAGGACAAATAGCCCCATATGGCCAGCCACTTTGGGAGAGGATAGGCTCAAGTTCATTTCATTATTCTCATCCACACTCTCTATCTTGTTCTTCCCCAAATTCCTAGAGAGCAATCCCTAGCAATTTCTCCACCAAATCCTTCCATTTCACCACCAAATCTTCTTCTTTCCTTCTCCATTCTAGCCAAGGAGGAAGCTACCCAAGTTTGGAAGGATTCGGAGCTCGTTCGTGTCCTTTTGGAATCTCTACGTGTCGGTGTCGCTCCGGGAAGGCTTTTCTTCGATTCGATCTACCAGGAGGTATAAATCCCTTCTCCTTTTCATTTCCTCATGCATATAGGTCTATTTTGAACCCATAGGAATGACCCCCATGGTTGTATCTCTATTTGTGTCCATTTCGTGTCCATTTAGAGGTCATAGGAGTGTCCTTTGTGTTGTGGTTGTGTCCATATGGGAAAATCCCAAATTTGGACACACTATGTATTGTTGTTATGTATGAATGAATTATTACATGTTTAATCTCATATTTTTGTATTGGAGATGTGTTCTATAGTGTCTCATATATATATATATTAGTGTAGAGAGTGAGTTCTTGATATATTATGTTTGTGTTCTTTTATCTCAAACTACCTAAATCCGTCTTGATTTTTATCCACGTTTTTAATTTCAGCCCTAACTTAGAAATGTCATAACTTCTAGCTCAAAGTTCGGTTTAATCTCCCATTTTTACTAAAAGAAGCGTATTGAAGTTAGCTTTCCAAAAACATGTATTAATAGGCCTAATTCTTTCTATAACTTTCTGGAGAATTATTTGAGTGTCAGCTGTACGAAAGACAAACGCGTTCTCGGTGTTTTCGCAATTCCGGGAGTTTCCGGAAACGAAAACGCGATCCGTTTGAAGTTTCGGAAAGATAACACATAGATCTATAACATACTTTAATCTTAAATTTTAATTCATGCTGAGATGGTACAGTATTGATTATTAGTAGGAGTTACTATTCGGCATATGCATCTTGTGTACCCTTGTGTGTAATATAATGTTCTATTTGATTTTAACCTATGTTAATGTATATACATTATGTAATTAAATAAAGAATGCAAGCATGAGTAAATGGTTAAATAAATGACGTATGAGGTGTAAGTATCCTATCTAATGTAAGCGTGTATAAGTATGACTTGTGATGAATATGTAGGTTCCATAGTATGTAATGTATGGTGCATATAGTGGTGCAAGAGAATAAATGAATGATGAATGAATGCAAGCATGAATGTAATATAATAATAGATGTAATGTATGATATGTTAGATGAATGAAATAATATATATATGATATATATCCTCTTTACATTAATGTATATATATGGTTGAATACAAGCATGTAGGAATGCAATTAATGTAATGTATGTAAGCAATACATAAATGCATGAATGAAAGAATGATATACAATGCATGCATGAAAGTATATAATGAATGCTAGATATAAATGTAAGGTATATATGTAATGATAGATATGAATGCATAATGTATAAATATTGTAAATACAATATCAGATTTCATATGTAGACATAGAACCAATGCATAGCTGATATTTAGATTGAATGTTAGTTCATTTTAGGTTGTTCGAACACTGAACTGTCCATGTAAGCATATATACCTTCCTTTTCCTATTCCCAAGCCAATTTTAGTTTTCAATATAGTGGAATGTCTATGAATGTAATGTTAACCTTCAACCCCTTAATTCAAAATGTTAGTTAATTTCAGTATTAGACAATTCATGAGCTGTATGCATATGGGATGTTGGCTTAATGGCAGATTTCAGATAACATGGTTCATTTTATGTGGTTAGTTACACCAGTTTATGGGATAGCTCACTTTAGTTTATATGTAAATGTGGAACTAAACTGAGAATGAACTTACCCTCTGCACAAGGACACCCCACTCTATATCAACCACCATGCCATGTAACCCTTTTCTAAATGATTGCTATAATATATATAGATTTATGTAAAGTATAGATGCATGTTAGTTATAACTTAAATAGTCTCTACTCTAATGTATATAGATGTATACTTGTAGCCATGCATGTTAAGTATAATACATGTGTAATGTAGATGGATTAGCTTTGTGCCATGTGTAGTGTAAACTCATAACTAGTGTTGATTTCTCTTTTCATGTACACCTCCATGTTCACACACACACATAGCTTTACATGTTAGTTCCTTTCTCTTATATATATATATATATATATATATATATATATATATATATATATATATATATATATATATATATATATATATATAGAATATGCATGATAGTGATGTATCTTAATGTGTGACTTGTGTTGGCTTGTATAGCCTTGTGATTGGTGTGTGACTGCTAGCCTAGGCTTGGTTAGGCCTAGTGAGACTTATTAGACTTGTTTGGGCTAGGACTTGACCTAGTTGACTAGTGTGGTTGACTAGAGTTGACCAAATGTTGACTTTAGTCTAGTTTGACCTAAACAGCATGCAGATGCATTATAGGTTACTATTATCATCCCATGTATACATCTTGACTTGTGTTGCTCTAACTAGGAGTCAGGTACCTCATCTCGGACAGTACATTTACTTCATACATTCAGATACGAGGCGAGTACATTCTCTGACCGTTTTATACTTGTCTGGATTTATATTCTTGCTCTAGATTACTGTACTTGATGCTGACACGATCATTATCACGGATTAGTACTATGTGGATCTTCTTCTGAGATGTTATCTCCTTGTATTCACTAAATACATATTATGATGTGCGTTTCACTTACATATTGTATTTATTGAATATCCTTATCATTGTACACTCATTGTGCATATTGTACTCTCATTATCACATTGAGCCATTGTACAAGCCATTGTATAAGCTATTGTATACGCCATTGTACAAGCCATTGTATAAGGTAACGTAACTGAATTGGATCCTTGTGTATTGATTGGGGAGGGAGAGTAAAATTGGTTATGTGATCAATCCTATTGTATAAGAAATTGTATATGTCCATTGTACACCCACGTACAAAGGAGTCCCATTTTATTGTATAACCTAACCCGTTTACATAACCATATTGTGCTCTAAATCACATGTTGCTTACAGTTCTTACTTATCATATATAGATATTTCCTATTATCAAATCTCTGCTGTTTTCATATACATTCTTCTTTCAGCGTTTCATGTACCTTACTCTATTGCATGCTTTATATTTCCTAACATGATATGAACTGCGTGAGATGTTTTGTGCTCGCTCCCGTCCTGACTGGACCTGTTGAAAATTTTACAGAGGATGATGAGGAACCCTGCACCCTTACTTGGAGTTTGCCTAGTTGACACTCGTGACCTGGACCCCTGGGGAGGTTCAGGCAGCTGCTCAGGATGATACCTTGTATAGTGTAGATAGCTTAGACTGTCCTTTCTTTTCATGTTTAGCTGTTGTCTTATTTTCAGAGTTGTATATTTTAGAGATGTTGAGACTTTGTTATTTCTTTCTGCTGTACCTCAGTTGAGGATTTCTTATCTATTTTCCATCATGCTACATTCTACCTTAGATTGTGATTGAGTTGTACCTCTGTGTTGGCCTCCTTATAGAGAGTATTCATATTATGTTAGTTATAGTTCATGACCTAGAACAGCGTTCTACCGCCGACACTGCGGCGTAGGCTGAGCGTTGTTACGCTCTCGTACCCTCACAGTGGGTGCGGGTCGTGACACTAGCCTCGAACCAATTATCGATAAAGTAAAGCATAGACAAGCATGTCCGGAGATATCCATGCACTGGATCTAGGCAAGACTAAACAAGGTAGGACTCCATCCATCATTCACGGCCAAGCAAAGAGTACGGCTTGATACTTAACTAACTAGGGTTATCACAAGCTTAGTTACTAGCAAGATGCAATGAGGTACGCCTACGGCCACAAGCCCTGCAGACTATCCAGGTTATCCAGACGCAAGGTTCAAGCTGAGAGTTATCATGCCTTGTTAGGTGACTTGGATGCAACACATAACGGTGTGCATAGTAATCGTTTCATGTAGTGCCCCACATAGCAGTGAGCTGGAAATGTGCCCTACTCGTCGGTAGGCTACAAGTCCATCAAGGAAGGCGCCCAGATAACGGGATTGCTTGTAGCCGGAATACCTCTCTATATGCTCTACTTGATCAATCTAGTCATTAACCTAGTCAGATTCGGTATGAATCCCTGACCGTGGTAACCAGGGATACATGTTCTAGACATGATGCGAGACAAGACTGGTTGCTTATACAAGCATATTCAATACAATCACCCACGGTGTCAAGAATTCACTTAGCATGTCAGGTTAGCTGTCGCAACAGCGTATCACGGTTATCATGTCGGGTTGCTTATCAAGATTACTTATCAAGGCAAGGGTGCGTCACAACGGACCACCATCAAGAATTATCAAGTTAAATTACTTGTCAAGAGTGCACCACGGCGGGTCACTAATCATGCAAGGCAAGTAGGGTCAGGTCCAGTTGCGCCTAAACATCAGGCTACGCTCAAGTCAGGCTACGCTCAAGTCAACATACGCTCAGGTCAGCATACGCTCAGGTCAGCATACGCTCAGTCAGCATACGCTCAGTCAGCATACGCTCAGGCAGCATACGCTCAGGTCAGCATACGCTCAGGCAGCATACGCTCAGGCAGCATACGCTCAGGTCAGCATACGCTCAGGTCAGCATACGCTCAGGTCAGCATACGTTCAGGTCAGCATACGCTCAGGTCAGCTTACGCTCAGTCAGCGTACGCTCAGGTCAGCATACGCTCAGTCAGCATACGCTCAGGTCAGCATACGCTCAGTCAGCGTATGCAAGACATACGCTTCCAAAAGGCAGCGTATGAGGTCCATACGACTCCTTGTTACCCAAGTCAGCGTATGCAAGACATACGCTTCCAAAAGGCAGCGTATGAGGTAGACTGCGCTGCGCTAAAGAGCACGCACAGCTCAGTGGCGCAAGCTAAAAAGCTCGCGCACTGCTCACTGTCTTCTCCAAAACAGCAAGAACTCCATGGTTTGAACCTAAAACTTCAAAAGTCCATAACTTGGTCAAAACAAGTCCAAATCCAACTTTTCAAAGGTCAAAATTGGGTAGAAGAAAATTTCCCACCACATGGAACCATCAAAACTTGAAAACAAAGAAGTTTGATAGATCAAAACCACCAAAATCCAAAAATAATTAATTTCTAGATCTACAAAAATCAAAGCCTCAAAATAAAAAATGACAAGTTCTAATGTGTCTTAGAAACATGAGGAGAAGCTAATGGAACAATAAAACTGGGCTCTCTTGTGGAAGCAAGTTGCACTTGCCTAAGGGGTGTTCTTGGTTGGTGGTGGGTTTAATGGAGAAGGAAGAAGAGTTAATGAGAAGGTGGAGGAGAGAGAAAAGTTAGGTGGGTTATAAAGGGGGAAGGTGGTGGGTTTAACATGATGAACCAAAGAATAAACCAAGCCATCCCAAAATAAACCAAGTTAAACCATTACATGCTATGATGAACCTAATCAAGATTAAACTAAAATTAGCTAGCCAGGCAGAAAAATAAAAATATATGTCAGGATACCGTATACGTATACTGGAAATACGTAGAACGAAAAACGGGGGTGACACCTATGTAGCCAAAAACAATCGGGCGTAAAAATGACCCAAAATACACTTCTAGCGTAAAGTAGTAGACTAGGCGTAAAATATCCCAAAAATAGACTTCTCGCGTAAAGTGGCTGATAAAATAGCCTTGAGCGTAAAAAGTAGCCCAAATAAACTTTATGCACACGTCAACTTTTGAGCGTAAAAAGCTCAGATAGTATTCATGCATAAAAGAAGCCATCTTTTGAGCGTAAAGTAGCCTTGTCCACACACTATACGACAATGTTGGTTTCTGTGTAAATCAAATCTCTTCGAATTCTGTGTTATACGCTGTCAGCAAATCATTATGTCAGAATCATCATTACTTGCATTAAATGCACGATCTGACAGCCTGTCCCCAGCGTAAAGTAGATCGCGTAAAAATAGCTCGCGTAGAGTAGCTTGCGTAGAGTAACTCGCGTAGAGTAGCCCGCGTAGAGTAGCTTGTGTAGAGTAGCTCGCGTAGAGTAGCTTGTTGATTCTTTTTGACTTGCGTAAAGCTCTATTCTTTTGACTTGGTCTATGAAGCACTTTTTATGCTCCTGCATTCATGATTATTGCTTTCCATGTCTAGTTCATATCTTGCTAGTTCTTTGTATATTCTTTATCGTACTATTTCTTATTGTTCTAGCTTATTTTGTGCTAATAATATTAAATGCAATATGGTTGTACTTTGCTATTTTCCTGACTGGATCGTTGTAGGTGACTTGCCGTGCTTCCTACTTTTGCGATATGGACCATATGGAGGGAGATAGAGACCTCGAAGGCCAAAAACCTAGAAGACTAGTTGGATAGAAGTGTTGATTCAATATTGTGAGATGTTGTATTTTTCTTCAAGTATAAAACTTGTGAATATTGTAATTTTGATTTAGTTATTGTGAATGAGCAATAAAGATAGTATTTTATGAGCATTTTATTTATTGTAGGCTAGACAGCGTACTACCGTCGACACTGTGGCATAGGCTGAACTTGGACTCGTACTTACATCCCGGAAAGCGGATGCGGGTCATGACAGTAAATGTCCATGTATATATCCATGTATATAAGGGAGGGGCTACTCTATATTATGTGTTCATCTTACACTGAAATGGAGTTAGGGATTCATGAGTGAGTACTAAGCTACACGTATGGGAGAACAGGATATGGCATGAGTATGTGACAGTAAGTTTATTTCAAAAAGAAAGATGAGAAGTAGGACCAATGAGTTATAACAAGTAGAAACCAATCTGAAACAGAGGTGAGCATTAGCCCACTTGATTGTGTAATGGGTGTGCATAGGAGAGGTCTTGGGCTCAAATCCAGGATTAGGTGGTGTCACGACCCGATCCCAATATAATGGGTCCAGTCGGATCATGGCCAGTCTGCACCGTTGTGAGACGGCGACAGTAATCTGTATCAAGCAGTGAACACAAGCAGACAAAACTAAAGCAGAAAGAAATAACATTTTATTAACCTGGAAACTGGTCTGAAATAAGAAATACAAACAAAACAAGCATTCAATTATTACATGGTCTTTATTACAGCAAAAGGGAAATAAACTAAACCAAGGTACAACTAAAACTCTGGGGCTCCCTGTTCGGGTTCAGCTACCTCGTCAGGGTTCGAACAAGGTTCATAGAAAGAGCTAAAGGCATGATCCTCGTCGTCGCAGTCACCTAAAAATGTTGGTCTCCAGTCAGGAGGGAGCAAGAACATATTCCCACATCTAACGTTCTAAATAATAACAAATGAAATACAATACAATTTAAAAGCATTATATATTTTTGCTAAATAATAGTAAAAAGACAGTAGGCAATATTCCAGAAGCTACAATGATGCAATTCTACAATAGTGCTTTTGAGTGTATAACTAGATCTGTGACCGGTTGGATAGAAGCAATATGTATACTAGCATTCTGGCCAAAACGATAGTATACGGTACGGCTCAATCCCCTGTGCGGTAGGGGCTAGCACGAGAGAGGCAATCGGTAAACAACGGCTTTGGTCACAGATGTTATACTACTCCCCCAGTCAATCCCCGAGTCAATGAGTCAATCAATCAATCCATCCATCGATGTGGAGTCCGAGAGGGATCCACTGTGAATCAGTGTCACTACAATACATGATTCTACTGATATAATACATTTATTTATTAAATAAAATGCAGACATGAAAGATATAAAACTTGCCTTAGGTGTATCCTCGGTGTGGAAAGCAACAACTAGAAGGGTTCAGGGTAGGGTTCAGGGATTCGAACATACATTAACAATAAACTGTCCTTAGAACTTAAACCAAGATTGGCTAATAAGCCACTAACGTAAATCAATGCTATATAAACATTTGTCGTTTTATTAGAGAAAATAATAATTTAAATATGTAATATTTTGGTAAAAACTATTTTATTAGTATTTTGTAAATAGGCAAAAAATAATGTATTTTGGAATATTATTAAAATAGTGACGATTTATATCGTACCTTATTTTAATAGGAAATATCGCATAAAAATTCGGACTTATTATAAAACTAATTTAATTATTTTCTAAATAACATTTACGAAATATCTTACTAGTACTATTATTTAGTAAAGAAAATCATTTTTAATAATAATTTACATAAACCTTATTTTAGTAAAATTATGGTTTCATTAGAAAATATACGCTATCAATTCTAGTTTTCATTTCCATAAAATAATGGTTATTAATACTAAAATACGCATTTTTACTTAAAACGTAATTATATAAAGTTTTTGCCTATAATATCATTTCTTATATAAAAAAATACGCTTTTGCTATAAAATTACTATTTTGCAGCTAAATTATCAATTAATGAATAATAATAAAATTATAGTTAAAGTAGCCTACTACGGGATTAGTCATAATTTTACGTAATCGAAATTTAACCATTAATCTATCAATTAACAATAACAACTAACTAATACTAACAATTATTACCGAACTAATTAGGAAACTAATTCAAACTAATTAAACTAGCTATTCCAGGAACAGAATGGTTCTGTGAAACTAACAGAAGGTTGCGGGATTACCAAAGGCTGTGACGGAGCACTGAGGGGATGCCTAAAACTTGGAACGCACGCGGGCACAGGCACGGAGCGAACGCAGAAATTGGTAACGCGTGGGAGGCACACGGGATGGCTGTCACGACCCGCACCCTAGAGTAAGGGCACGAGAACTGGGTACGTCCAGCCTACGCCACAGTGTCGGTGGTAGAACGCTGTCCTAGGTCACAACATCTAACAATATAAGGTACCTGTACAGTATATACATTCCGAGTGGAGATGACAATACAGAATACAGTCTCAATCACATCTAAGGTAGAAATACGATAAGATAGAAAGATATGAAACGAATCCACAAGATACAAACATATAGAGAATCTAAGTGTCTAAGATATCACAATAATCCAGAAAATATTCTAAAACTCAAATACAGTAATCCAGAGAATAAATACAACTGAAAATCACTACTCTAGACTAAAGGTGTGTCATCCACAGCTAATGGATCCTGCTGGAGATCCAAGTCACAGCAATCCTCTAGGGTAGTCCCATAATAAGTGGTACAGAGCGCCTCATCCTCATCCTCTGTAATATTTTCAACAGGTCCAGTCAGGACATGAGCGAGCAAAATACATCTCACGCAAATCATAACAGGTTAGAAAATATAATCATGCTAGAGAGTAAGATACATGAAACTGAAAGAACAACATGGTATAAAAGAGAGAGACTGTAAGTAAATAGCTACAATATATATAGAGAACTATCAGTGACTAGTGATTCAGAGTACAAGATAAACATGTGAACAGTTGGAGGTGATTCATGGCTATACTAAAGGGTTAATTCATGACTACACTACTTTGGAATATTCACATGTTTAGTTCTACTCTCCCATCCCCAATCAATACACAAGGATCCAGCCAAGTTACGTTAAGATTCATGACTACGCTACTGGCTCATAATGAGTGATTCATGAATAGATTCGTGAAGACTCTGTGATTCATGAGAGTACAGAAATCACAAGCAGATTCATGATAGATTCATGATAATAGAAGCATGAGATACATGATGTAAGTGAAACACACGAGACATGAGTATATGATGCTCCCGAAAGGGATAACATCTCATGAAGGGATCCATATAGTACCAATCCGTGTTACCAACGTGACAGCATTCAAGTAAAGTAATCTAAAGCAAGAATATAATCCTAAGCAAGATATGAAATGATCAAAGAATGTACTCGCCTGGTATCCTAAATATTTGAAGAGAATATACTGTCTGAGGAGTGGTGTCTGGCTCCTATAGAACAGTACAAGTCACTACATGTCTAAAATAGTAAAATAGACTGCTACAATGCATTCTACATGATGTTTGGGTCCATCTAGGCTAAAGTCAACATTTGGTCAACTCTAGTCAACTACACTAGTCAACTAGGTCAAACCTAACCCAAACAAGTCTCACTAAGCCTAGCCAGTCTATTCTAGTAAGCATACATCATCCACAAGTCACACAAACCAATAATAGTTATATACTATAGGCATGCATTCATCATACATTAGCTTATATATATATATATATATATATATATATATATATATATATATATATATATATATATATATATATATATATATATATATATATATATACACTACAAGGCATAGAAAAGCTAATTATACATGTAGGCATGCATCAACTTGTACATATATACATAGATCACTATATGTATATATAGCTTACTAACATACATTATATATTGCATACATATATATAAAGGGTTATAGAGGGTTATGAGTGTGTGAGTGTAAACAACATAGGCTAGGGTGTGTGACAGGAAAGAGTGTGTCCTGTGTGAGTGTGTGTACATGACAGGGCATAGGGTTATTAGTTTACATGTGTGTGTGTGTGCACAGGAAAATAGTGTGAATGTTCAGCCATGTGTGTGTGTGAAAGGGAAACAGTGGAGAGGTCATCATGTGTGTGTAATGAATGAACTCAATTTCAGTACGTAATAGGAATAACAGTGTCAATTCTCAGTTTATCCCATGTGTGTGTGTGAACATTTATGTGTGTGTATATGAATATGAAATCAGTGCAGCAATTCATCATGTGTGTGTGTGTGTGAATATACATCAGTTTGTAGGGTGTATAGAACTCAGTTTACAGTGCAAATGTGCTCAAATTCATATGTGAGTGCCTATAAGTGATATGGGAAAACAGTGTACACAATTAGTGTATTAAAACTCAGAAAATTGAATTCAGTTATACCTAGTAGTTCTCAGGAAGAACATATGACAGTTCAATTAAACAATCCCAAAATCAATTCGAAACCAAATTTCCTTGTTAACATGAAAACCTAACTTGTACATAATCTCATGCATATGTAGATGAACTTTTCATTGCAATTTAATCATAGAAAACAGTTAAAAATTACATTGAATCTCAGAAATCAGATATCAGTGAACTGTGTATCGGAAAGTTTGGGGAAACCCAAATTCGAATTCAAAATGAAACCAATACTCGAATTGAAGGGTTGGTAATCATAGGGTTACATGTAAACATGCCTCACAGTGTGTGTCGTGTCCCCAAAGTAGGACAAGATGTGTCCAATCAACATTAACACACACGAATACACTAACTCAGTACACAGCCTCGTGCACGCGTGTCTAGCACACGACACACGATACGACACAACACGAGTGCGTATCCACACACTCGCCTAGGGTAGGGCTACAACCTTGACACCCTAAAACGTGTCCACGAGACACCTAGACACGACACGAAGCTCGTGTCAGCAGCGCCCGTGGCACGCGCGCACCGCAGACAACGACCAGTGCGAGCTCAAAAGCGTGTCCGACTCGACACGACGTGACTCGAGACTCGAGGGGGCTCGTGTCAGTTACTGCCCCTTGGTCCTCGCCAAGTGGCACGTGTCAAATCGCCGTGTCCAGTAAGAAATACAACCCAAGTAGCAGGACAGTGTCCCGCTGCTGCAATAGTGAGTTCGTGTCCACGTGCTGACACGACATGACACCAAAATCACCCACCAATGATACGAAATCACAGACGACCTATAGATCTACAATTCCATTCAAAAATAATTCAAAAACAGCACAAAAACACTGAGTGTGGCATTTCACCGAACACCTAGTTCTAGGTTAGGATACGTGTCCGATACGGACACGAAATCAAATGCAATTGACACGAAACTTACACTACAGCTAGGGAAAACCTATATCTAGGATACCATGCAAAGAAAACAGAATTTAATTGCAATTTGAAGGATTTACCTATAGGGTGTCAAATGGCAAGAAAAGTCCCAAATCGATTGACTCCCGTTGCTAGCCAAATCCTCCAAATTATTCCCAAACTGAAATTACTCTCCATGAACATCAAATATAGGATTATTAGACTCTATTATAAAAGATTTGGATCAAAAAAGAATTAAAATGGATTTGTTATGAATTAGGGAAGATGGAAATTTACCTTTTCTTTCAAGAAGTTGGTTCAATACAAAAGAGGCAAGAACAAGTGAATGAGAGATTTTATAGGGGGAATACCAATGTTGGCCGACCACCATAGGCTGAATTTAGGGTTAGGGTTTCATTAATGGGCTATGGGCCAAGTTTCATTAGTCATGGAAATAAATTCCTAAGTCATAAGTCATGAACCTAGTCTTTATTCTCCTATTCAAACTAGATTCTAAATGACTAAAATTGGGTTGACTTAAGTTAGACTAGGGTCCCACCATGATAATCAAGTCACCATAGCTAGAGTCAACATCTAGGTTAGTCTACAAAGTCTCAACTAGTCAAAGTCAAAAATAATAATCACTATTTCAATAATTCAAATTAAAATTAAAATTCGCAAAATAACTAAAATACCCTCAAGCTAAAATGTGGTAGTGATAAATCTACCCTCCTTAAAAGAATTTTGTCCTCGAAATTAAAAGACAAAACTAAACTGATGGGAAGGATAGACAATCATACCTCAAGGTCCAAAAAGATATGGGTATCGCTCGCGCATCTCATCCTCCGCTTCTAGGTAGACTCTCCTGGAGAATGATGCCTCCATACGACGCAAACCAAGGGTATCATATGGTTTTTCAGTACCTTCTCTCGGCGATCCAGAATCTCCACTGGCTGCTCTGGATAACTGAGAGTAGGTCCCACCTCAATCTCCGAATGGTCAAGTACATGGCTAGGATCAGCCATATACCGTCTCAACTGTGATACATGAAATACGTTGTGGACACCCACTCGTGCAGGTGGCAAGTCTAGCATGTATGCCACGTCACCGACTCTCCCGCTAATCACAAAAGGTCCGATGAAGTGCAGGCTAAGCTTCCCACCTCCACCAAAACGTATGGTACCACGAGTCGGAGATATCCTCAGAAAAACCATGTCTCCGACCTAAACACAAACAAGGTCTCAAGTTACTAAATAATCAAACATGATTAAACAACACAAATAAACAACCTACTTCTAATCCTATCTGCAGTCAAACTAAGTCAAACATAGTCAATGGTCAGCTACTGGTCAACAACTAGTTAATTTCTTAGAGTTTTGCCTATGCTAGCTATCTAGGTGTTGGCAACTAGAAATTAGCCAAAAAAAACTCTATAATAGACTAACTCTTAACTTCCTAAATCCTATCAAGCCACCCATAACTAAATACCTATAATCTAAGCACACAATCCCAAATACCACATATACATAAGCTCAAGAACAATAACCTATTACATATATCCTAAGTATATCATATATATATATATATATATATATATATATATATATATATATATATATATATATATAACTGATCATCAAAGTGTTAAGGTAGACTAAACTCATGAGGGACTGAACAAATACTTAGAAATTAGGCTAAGGATGAATGGTCTGAAACATCAATGTAGGCAAATGGAAATGATGCTAAGGAGACTGAATTTATAAGGCAAAAAGGACAGGTCATTAGGGTCCAACTTGTAAAGTTAAAATGAAAAAAAACTTACATGGTGACTGAAACATGCCTTTAGATCAAACCTGGGCCTCTCCTCTCTATCTGGACTAAACACCTAGTAAACTACATGCAGGACAGTGGTCTAAAAGAAGTAAACCAAACTGGTGTGCAGGAAATGCAATAGGGAATATACTGCAAATGAGTGCAGGCTACATACCAAATCAAAATTCATTACATATATACAAGCTATATATATTTAATTATCATCACCTCAAACTGTACTCAAATTCTAATAACACACACACCCTACCACATGCCTATCACTCCAATTAAGGGGTCAGATACTGTAGGGTGTATTGGGACGAAACAGTGGTGTAGCATGGCTGCACATGAAGATACAGAACAATCATATGTAGGACAATGATATGTAGGACACATACATATGAAAAATTAAACTAATGCCCAGGTAGAGGCCTTTGGAAGACTGAACTAACAATGAAAGGAAAGGTTTGGACATGTATCTGGACAGATGGGCTAAGAAGGTATCATCTGTATCTAAGAATGAAAGAGGGACAGAGCAAATGATCAAAGGTGAACTCTATTTAACAACCCACATTATATCCCCAATGTATACAACTGTCCTAAATGGACTGAACAACCATGCCCAAAAAGGTTTAAACTCCACTGTAGGGTAGGTACTGCAGGTTATAATAAAAGGTATTACAAGGCTATCAAGTAAAGTAAAATGCTAAGAGATGCAGTATGTCACCATGTACAGAAAGTAAGGATGAGTGCAGACCTCTAATATGCATGATACTAACCCTCCAGATATGTAGAATATGTTAAGGGGTTGATGGTTATATTGGTGAGTCAATAATTGGGGTCTGAACAATGGTCCATTGAAATCTATGATGCAAAATGGTAGGTAATGAAATGTTGAGTGCAGTAAACAACTTGTATAAGTCTGAATCAAGGGGACAGGGTGTCTAGTGAAGGGTCTACACAGTGCCTATAAGGTTGATCAAACATGACTGAACTCAATCACAAGTGAACTTAACTAAAATAGAAAACTGGACCAAATATAGGCTAAACAACATGTCAATAACCCTATACAACAATGACCTATAGATACCAACCAAACCCATATCCCATATGCCAATATCATATGTAACCTATCTATATATATAGACCTCTCAGTCTTAGGTAAAACTACAACTACACTCAAGGACATGCTCAGGTCATGGGTGCCTCACTGGAAAGGATAAGGGAAAATAATAATAAACCATCAAGGCTGTAAGGCATACTAACATCCTATATGAAAACTGGTTGGTATTATAAATAACAGAGGAATCGTCTACAATGGGTTATTATTCTAATACCAATGCTAACTATCATCTATAGGGTACAGACACTCTACAAGTCATCATATCATTACACTATGGAAGAACTACATATGAATAAGCTCTACAAAACTAAAATATCCCTACTCTTAAGTTATTTGATGATGGAATATAATTTTATAACAACATAAAGATATGATAGAGATGATATGTTTAAAAACATTCTCAAGATATAATCTGATAATCATATGCGTCTGTCCAGAATCATGTTACTCAGAGTCCTCGCCATGCCAGTAAACAAGGCTGCGATAAACGATAGGCACCATAACTGGGGTATGCACCTCTATAATTATGTCGTCTAGAATTCTCGCTATGCCGACTAGTATAGCTGCAAGAAATTACAAATCTCATAACCAAGATATGTACATCCGAAGTCAGGTCTCTACGTTTCTGCCACTCCAGCTAATATGGCTGCGATAAGCTACAGGTTCCATAATCAAGTAAACGTTTTACCATCCCTGTTATTCCCGTCAACATATGTTATTAGAAAATATCGTAACTCAGGCCATAAAATATTCATCTCGATAGAAAAATCAAAATCAACAACGATCCATCAAAATCAAATTTAATAACAAAGAGTAAGAGCGAACAAAACAAGGGAAAGGATTTTAAATTGAAGTTTAAATAAGATTCTCAAGGGTCGTCCCAGGAATCTCTCAAGGATTTCTAACTGTGATTGAGTATCCTCTCATTCTAACACCTTACTTCCTATATTCTACCGCAGACTCGTAGCAGTACAACTAAGTCGTTGTGCTACTACGATATCGCAATAATGTGACTCTCGACTTGCATGGGCCACCACTAAAAATGTGTCACGACCCGCACCCTAGAGTAAGGGCACGAGAAGTGGGTACGTCCAGCCTACGCTGCAGTATCGACGGTAAAACGCTATCCTAGGTCACAACATCTAACAATATAAGGTACTTGTATAGTATATACACTTCGAGTGGAGATGACAATACAGAATACAGTCTCAATCACATCTAAGACAGAAATACGATAAGATAGATAGATATAAAACGAATCCATAAGATAAAAATAGATAGAGAATCTAAGTGTCTAAGATATCACAATAATCCAAAAAACATCCCAAAACTCAAATACAGTAATCCAAAGAATAAATACAACTAAAAATTACTACTCTAGACTAAAGGTGTGTCATCCACAGCTAATGGATCCTGCTGGAGATCCAAGTCACAGCAATCCTCTAGGGTAGTCCCATAATAAGTGGTACAGAGCGCCTCGTCCTCATCCTCTGTAATATTTTTAACAGGTCCAGTCAGGACAGGAGCGAGCATAATACATCTCACACAAATCATAACAGGTTAGGAAATATAATCATGCTAGAGAGTAAGATACATGAAACTGAAAGAACAACATGGTATAAAAGAGAGAGACTGTAAGTAAATAGCTACAATATATATAGAGAACTATCAATGACTAGTGATTCAGAGTACAAGATAAACATGTGAACAGCTGGAGGTGATTCATGGCTATACTAAAGAGTTGATTCATGACTACACTACTTTAGAATATTCACATGTTTAGTTCTACTCCCACATCCCTAATCAATACACAAGGATCCAGTCAAGTTACGTTAAGATTCATGACTATGCTACTGGCTCATAATGAGTGATTCATGAATAGATTCGTGAAGGCTCTGTGATTCATGAGAGTACAGGAATCACAAGCAGATTCATGATAATAGAAGCATGAGATACATGATGTAAGTAAAACACACGAGACATTAGTATCTGATGCTCCCGAGAGGGATAACATCTTATGAAGGGATCCATATAGTACCAATCCGTGTTACCAACGTGACAGCATTCAAGTAAAGTAATCTAAAGCAAGAATATAATCCTAAGCAAGATATAAAATGATCAAAGAATATACTCGTCTGGTATCCTGAATATCTGAAGAGAATATACTGTCTGAGGAGTGGTGTCTGGCTCCTATAGAACAGTACAAGTCACCACATGTCAAAAATAGTAAAATGGACTGCTACAATGCATTCTACATGATGTTTGGGTCCATCTAAGCTAAAGTCAACCTTTGGTCAACTCTAGTCAACTACACTACTCAAACTAGGTCAACTAGGTCAAGCCTAACCCAAATATCTCTCACTAAGCCTAGCCAGTCTATTCTAGTAAGCACACATCATCCACAAGTCACACAAACCAATACTAGTTATATATTATAGGTATGCATACATCATACATTAGCTTATATATATATATATATATATATATATATATATATATATATATATATATATATATATATATATATATATCCCTTGTCCATAGGGCATGGTTCATTTAAGGTATTCCCCCTCAAAATCTTGGACCCCCAATTTTAAACGAACAATAATAATTATGAGGCCCCCATCAAAATATTAAATCCCAACCACTGCTGGATGTGAATTTTCTTTGAATTCCCCATAAAACTCCACTCTCAATAATGCTCATCCACAACCATTATGAGTGCAAACCCCACTCTTTGGATTCCCCATAAAACCCCACTCTCAATAATGCTCATTCCCCATAAAACTCCACTCTCAATAATGCTCATCCACAACCATTATGAGTGCAAACCCCACTCTTTGTATTCCCCATAAAACCCCACAACCGTTGATTCACCAAAATTAAATCCCAACCACTCTTTATCTTGGCACAGTCAGTCCTAGAATTCAAAAACCTTTGTGTTTTGTATAATATATATATATATATATATATATAGCATATATTTAGCATACATTACTAGGATAGGCCTAGTAATGTATGCTATATATATATATATATACACACTACAAGGCATAGAAAAGCTAATTATACATGTAGGCATGCATCAACTTGTACATATATACATATATCACTATATGTATATATAGCTTACTAACATACATTATATATTGCATACATATATGTAAAGGATTATAGAGGGTTATGAGTGAGTGAGTGTAAACAACATAGGCTAGGGTGTGTACCGGAAAGAGTGTGTCCTGTGTGAGTGTGTGTACATGACAGGGCATAGGGTTATTAGTTTACATGTGTGTGTGTGTGCACAGGAAAACAGTGTGAATGTTCAGCCATGTGTGTGTGTGAAAGGGAAACAGTGGAGAGGTCATCATGTGTGTGTAATGAATAAACTCAATTTCAGTGCGTAATAGGAATAACAGTGTCAATTCTCAGTTTATCCCATGTGTGTGTGTAAACATTTATGTGTGTGTATATGAATATGAAATCAGTGCAGCAGTTCATTATGTGTGTGTGTGTGTGTGTGTGTGTGAATATATATCAGTTTGTAGGGTGTATAGAACTCAGTTTACAGTGCTAATGTGCTCAAATTCATATGTGAGTGCCTATAAGTGATATGGGAAAACAGTGTACACAATTAGTGTATTAAAACTCAGGAAATCGAATTCAGTTATACCTAGTAGTTCTCAGGAAGAACATATGACTGTTCAATTAAACAATCCCAAAATTAATTCGAAACCAAATTCCTTTGTTAACATGAAAACCTAACTTGTACATAATCTCATACATAAGTAGATGAACTTTTCATTGCAATTTAATCATGGAAAACAGTTAAAAATTACATTGAATCTCAGAAATCAGATATCAGTGAACTGTGTATCAGAAAGTTTGGGGAAACCCAAATTCGAATTCAAAATGAAACCAATACTCGAATTAAAGGGTTGGTAATCATAGGGTTACATGTAAATATGCCTCACAGTGTGTGTCGTGTCCCCAAAGTGGGACACAACGTGTCAATCAACATTAACACACACGAATACACTAACTCAATGCATAGCCTCGTGCATGCGTGCACGCGTGTCTAGCACACGACACACGACACGACACAACACGAGTGCGTGTCCACATACTCGCCTAGGGTAGGGCTACGACCCTGACACCCTGAAACGTGTCTACGAGACACCTAGACACGACACAAAGCTCGTGTCAGCAACGCCTATGGCATGCGCGCACCGCAGGCAACGACCAGTGCGGGCTCAAAAGCGTATCCGACTCGATACGACACGACTCGAGACTCGAGGGGGCTCATGCCAGTCACTGCCCCTCCGTCCTCGCCAAGTGGCGCATGTCAAATCATCGTGTCCACTAAGAAAGACAGCCCGAGTAGCAGGACAGTGTCCCGCTGCTGCAACAGTGAGTTCGTGTCCACGTGCTGACACGATACAACACCAAAATCATCCACCAATGACACGAAATCACAGACGACCTATAGATCTACAATCCCATTCAAAAACAGTACAAAAGTACTGAGTGTGGCATTTCACCGAACACCTAGTTCTATGTTAGGATACGTGTCCGATACGGACACGAAATCAAATGCAATTGACACGAAACTTACACTACAGCTAGGGGACACCTAGATCTAGGATACCATGCAAAGAAAACAGAATTTAATTACAATTTGAAGGGTTTACCTATAGGGTGTCAAATGGCAAGAAAAGCCCCAAATCGATTGATTCTCGTTGCTAGCCAAATCCTCCAAATTGTTCCCAAGCTGAAATTACTCTCCATGAACATCAAATAGAGGATGATTAGACTCTATTGCAAAAATTTTGGATCAAAAAGAATTAAAATGGATTTGTTATGAATTAGGGAAGATGGAAATTTACCTTTCCTTTCAAGAAGTTGGTTCAATACAAAAGAGGCAAGAACAAGTGAATGAGAGATTTTATAGGGGGAATACCAATATTGGCCGGCCACCATAGGCTGAATTTAGGGTTAGGGTTTCACTAATGGGCTATAGGCCAAATTTTATTAGACATAGAAATAAATTCCTAAGTCATAAGTCATGAACCTAGTCTTTACTCTCCTATCAAACTAGATTCTAAATGACTAAAATTGGGTTGACTTAAGTTAGACTAGGGTCCCACCATGCTAATCAAGTCACCATAGCTAGAGTCAACTTCTAGGTTAGTCTACAAAGTCTCAACTAGTCAAAGTCAAAAATAACAATCACCATTTCAATAATTCAAATTAAAATCAAAATTCACAAAATGACTAAAATACCCTCAAGCTAAAATATGGTAGTGACAACGGCGGGACAGCGGCGAAAGCCGCTGCTGGCGCACATGGGGCACAGAGAGCGCTTTCGGTCGGGGGTTGCTCAGAAGGCGCTGCAAGCGCTGCGGGGGGTCGTCGGAGAGCACTGCCGGCCGGGGGCCACACGGAGGTGTTGCTGAGGCAACGGAGGAGCCGCTGAAGCGATGGGGATGCCGGACGGGGGTCATCGACGGTCGATCGGGCGACGACGGTCGGTCGGGTCGGTCGGGGCACAACAAAAATGAGGCAAGAGCGGTGTCAAAATGACCGGGGTGTCATGGAGAGTGCGGGGACGGCTTCGATTTCAGGAATGGAGGAGCGGTGAAGGAGTTAAGGGAAGTTTGGGAAGGTGGAGGAGTTTGGATGTTCTATGAAGAAAAAGAGAGTTTTTGAATTAAACTCTCCATGAGTTCCAGATCCGGTTGGAGGGGTGTGCGCGCACGGGACCAGGGAAGAGAGAGGTACGTGGGTTGAATGGGTTTTCAGGTAGGGCTTGGGTTTGGGTTTGGACTTAAGTTATCTATAAACCAATAGGCTCAACAATATTAATAATAAATACGCAAATAATAAATAACAAAAATATGGGCTTCACAACCTTCACTCCTTAGAAAATTTTGTCATCAAAATTTCAAACAATAATGAAAGAGGGGGTTTGAACATACCTAGAAAAGATGAGGATACTTCTCCCTCATCTCGTCCTCTCGCTCCCAGGTAACCTCGCTTAGGAAGTGGTAACGCCAAGCTATCTTGACTAGTGGGATCACTGCACGCCTCAATCTCTTCTCCATGTGGTCTATGATTTCTACTGGTTGCTCTAGCACGGTGAGGCTGGGTCCAACTTCCAGTTCTGAATGATCTACCATGTGGCTCGGGTCGAGTACGTATTGCCTCAGCTGCGATACGTGGAAGATATTGTGTATACCTTCGAGACTGGGTGGTAGAGCCACTTTGTATGCTATTTCTCCAATCCTGATCAATACCTCAAACGGACCAATATAGCGGGGACTCAGCTTTCCAACTTGGCCGAATCTGATAGTGCCTCTGGTAGGAGATATTCTGACAAATACCTGATCTCCGGCCTCAAACTCCAAGATTTGATGCCTACTGTCCGTCCAATGTTTTTGGCAGTCTTGTGCAATCCTTAGCGTCTCTCTGATCATCTTTATCTTTTTAGCTGCATCTGTAACCATCTATGGCCCCAACATGACTCAATCACCAACATCATCCCATGCTAAAGGAGTGCGACAACGACGTCTATATAATGCCTCAAACAGTGTCATCTGATTGCTGGCTTGGTAACTATTATTGTAGAAAAACTCAACCACGTGTAGGTGATCTTCCCAAGATTCTCCAAACTGTAGGACGTATGATCTTAACATATCCTCAAGCGTCTGAATAGTCCTTTCGAACTAGCCGTCGGTCTGCGGGTGGTACGTTATACTGAATTTCAGCTGTGTGCCCAAGCTTTCCTGTAGGCTCTTCCAGTAATATGAAGTGAACCGGATATCCTTGTCAGATACAATGCTGACTGTAACTCCATGAAGCCGGTATATGTTCCGCATGTAAAGAGCTGCTAACCTTTCGGTATATAGACCAACCTTGAAAGGAATAAAATAGGCAGACTTGGTAAGTCTGTCCACAATTACCCATATAGCATCCCTCCCTCCTTGGGATCTGGGTAGTCCTGTTATAAAATCCATGGTAATATGTTCCCATTTTCACTCCGAAATGGGAAGCAGTTGTAACAAACCTGCTGGTCTCTGACGATCTGCCTTCACCTACTAGCATATCAAGCACCTGGAGACGAATTATGTCACATCTCGCTTTATTCCAAGCCACCATACATGTGTCCTCATGTCCTTGTACATCTTGTTTGCTCCTGGGTGTATAGAATGTTGTGACTAATGTGCCTCTTTTATCAGCTTGTTCTTCAGTTCGCCAGTAGGCACACAAAGCCCCATGCCATGCCTCAAAGCTCCATCTCCAGCTGTGGAAAATCCTTCAAGTGTTCCAGCTAATACTCTATCTCTCAACTTGTACAGTATCTCATCCTAGAATTGAGTCTTCTTAACTCTGCTGATTAGACTGTACTGTACTTGTAGTTGCATCATGGGCGAGTCTACGTCGGGTACAATTGCTTCTTTCCCAAGCTTTAATATTATTGCTTCTGGTAGCACAATCTCCAACCCAAACTTTTCCATGTCTTCTAGTAGATGGTGGTTCTTCGTTAAAAACATAGCCATAGGGTACCTGCTAAGCGCATCAGCAACGACATTAGCCTTACCCGGATGGTACTGCAGATTGATATCAAAGTCCTTTATAAGCTCCAACCACCGCCTCTGGAGCATGTTGAGCTCCTTCTGAGTGAAGACATACTTGAGACTTTTGTGGTCTATGTATATGTCTACCTTCTCGCCATAAAGATAATACTTCCAAAGCTTCAGGGCAAAAATGACTGCTGCTAGCTCTAAGTCATACGTCGGGTAGTTCTTCTCATGATTCCGTAATTGCCAGAAAGCATAGAAAATTACCTTCCCATGTTATTGTAGCACACATCCCAATCCTTTGCCTGAAGCATCGCTGTAGATAGAGAATCCACCTGATCCTGATGGTAGCGTCAATATAGGTGATGTTGTCAACCTTCTCTTCAGTTCCTCAAATGACGCCTAGCATGCTTCGGTCCAAACAAACTCTTTGTTCTTCCTGGTTAGCTTCGTTATAGGCTCAGCAATACTTGCGAAGTCCTTCACGAACTTCCTGTGATATCCTGCTAAGCCTAGGAAGCTTCTGATCTCCGCAACTGAGCTGGGGGTTGTCCAAGATTCTACTGCTGCTATCTTTTTGGGGTCTACATATACCCCTTCTCCTGTGACAACATATCCAAGAAAATCTACTTTGTCTAAGAAAATTCATACTTGGACAGCTTACCATATAGCTTCTCCTTCCTCAAAGTCTCCAAGACTATCCACAAGTGCTTCTCATGCTCTTCCTGGGTCTTTGAGTAGATCAGAATGTGATCGATGAAGACAACGAAAAATTGGCCCAGATACTCATGGAAGACCTTGTTCATAAGATTCATGAACACAGCTGGAGCATTAGTAAGTTCGAAGGGCATGACCAAGAATTCATATTGTCCATACTTGGTGTTGAATGCCATCTTCGGAATATCCTCCTCTCGTACTTTGACCTGGTGATATCCCGACCTGAGGTCAATCTTCGAAAAAACCTTCGCTCGGGTCAGCTGATCGGAAAGGTCATCGATCCTGGGCAGAGGATACTTATTTTTGATGGTGATGTTATTCAATGCCCGATAATCTATGTACATCTGTACGGTTCCATCCTTCTTGGACACGAACAAAACTGGTAATCCCAGGGTGAAGCTCCATCTCTGATAAATCCCTAGGCCTTGAACTCATCATTCTGGTCCTTCATCTCCTTAGCCTCCTTAGAGTTGACTCTGTAGCTTCTCTGTAAAATAGGGGAAGAGCCAGGTACTAGATCAATAGTGAACTCTATGTCTCGATCAGGGGGTAATCCGGGTAGATTGTCGGGGAAGACATCTAGGAATTCTGCTATCAAGGGATGAGGGTATCCGGAATCTTCTGTGATGGAGGTGTAGGAGACACACTCCATACTCTCTAGTGCTCGAGCAACCTCAAACTTAGGTCCTCCAGGTGGACTAAAGATAACACAACCATGATGACAGTCTATCGGGACGTGTTGCTTGCTCAGCCAGTCCATTCCCAACACTACATCGTAGTTAGGGAGAGGCATAACTAGAAGGGGTGCTAGGAAGGTATAACCTGAGATGGTGATGGGACAGGTGCAAGTCTCTGTGATAGGGATAGGTCCCCCTCCGATCATTACTCTACAGATCATCTTACTATATCCTACATCTATATGTTATGCAGCAATGAAATTCGATGATATAAAACTGTGTGATGCTCCAGAATCAAATAAAGCTAAAGTCGGGTGCGAATGTAATAAAATAGCACCTGCGATAACATTTTCTTCAGTTTTTGGCTCTGCTTCTGGCTCCTCGACGGCCAAGTCAAAAGCTTGCCCGTCCATATGCTGGTTGTAGCATTGCTGCTGGGTAGGTAGTGGACCTTTCTGCTGTCCAGCTCCAGCTCTGTTGAATACAGTAGGACAGTCCCTGACCTGGTAGGTGGCAGACCCACAAGCAAGACAGTGTCCCAGCTTCTTCCTACATATCTCCACTGTGTGCCCGGGCCTCTTGCAGTAGGTAAAATTGGTTGTTTTCGATTGGTTCTGTTGGAGTGCTCTATGTTGCTGTTGCTGGTGAGAGGACCTGTTGTTGTTGTTGGGCATCTTGAAGTTGCCTTGGTGGTTGCTGCTGGATCCTGGGTGCTCTCTCTTGGTTCGAGTAGATGAACTGGCCTCCACATCTTGGGCCACCTTCAACATCTTGTCGTATGTCCTCGCTCAATTGGCGGCAACTATGGTAAAGATTTTCTCCCGCAGTCCGTGCCGAAACTTCTGGGCACGCTCCACCGAGTCTGCTACCAGACGGGGTGCAAACCTGCCGAGCCGGTTGAACTCGGCTGCGTACTCTTCTATGGTACGATCTTCTTGCTTCAAGTCATTAAACTGTCTTTCCATGGCTTCTAGGGCAGCTTCCGGGAAGAACTTTCTCTTAAACTACTTCTTGAAGAAAAGCCAGGAGGTTCCTCCAGTCTGGAATCTGGGCTCGTTCTTGTACCATATGCTGGCTAGATCTCAAAGTTGTAGAGCTACAGCCTCTACCATAAGGCCGGGTAGGATTCGAGCAATGCTGAGGAGTCGCTCCATGTCATCCAGCAATTCGTCCGTGTATATGAGGCCTTCAGTTCCCTTAAAAGGTCGCAGATCCATCTTCTTGAAGCTTTCAATATCTCCAACTCTCTTCTGGATATTAGACTGCCGGTCAGAATTTATATTTCTCCAATGAAACATAAAACTTATCAATTTCACTTATCTTACCTTGACTGGCCTCGGTTCCGTCTGCGATGAGTCTAGCGCTGTCATAGCGACATTATGGGCATTCTCCATACCCTCCCTTATGATCGCAGTCTATTCGTGATTTGCTTCTGCTTGAGCCCTCTGGGCCTTAAGTACTCCTCGTAGCAGGCCTACGAGCTCGACGGGGTCCACTGGCACTGGTGGAGCAGCTGGACTAGGATTCGCCTCAGCAATTAAGAGTGTGGGTCTCGGGGGAATCAGTGCAGCTGCTTGCACAGTGGACGTGTATGTGGCACGGGGAGTCTGTACAGCACGAGGACGGATAGTAGGCTGCACCGAAGAGGGGTCTGATTGAGCCTGAGTAGGGGTATTCCCGGAGGAAGAAACCTCTTCGTCAGCAGGCCCAGTCGTCTTTCCTTTCGCCATCTTCTGAAATGTTTGGGTACAAACATAAGCAAGGTAGCCTATAGGACTATAAGCAAGCAAAAATAGATATTTAAATAGATAATTTCGGCCCTATGTTGTAACAGGATGAATATAATCTAGGTGTTCTAGTTGTTTCTAGAGTCTGTTTTCCTAGAGTCTTATCTATGCCTAGGTCAAATTACAGGACTGCATGCTGGTCTAGACTAAGTTGACTAGACCAATTTACAGAACTGGACCTGCATGTGCCACCACTAAAAATATGTCATGACCCGATTCCAATATAATGGGTCTAGTCGGATCATGCTCAGCCTGCACCATTGTGAGACGACGGTAGTAAGTTGTTTCAAGCAGTGAACACAAGCAGACAAAACTAAAGCGGAAAGAAATAACATTTTATTAACCTGGAAACTAGTCTAAAATGAGAAATACAAACAAAACAAGCATTCAATTATTACATGGTCTTTATTGCAGTAAAAGGGAAATAAACTAAGCCAAGGTACAAATAAAACTATGGGGCTCCCTGTTCGAGTTCAACTACCTCGTCAGGGTTCGGACCAGATCCGTAGAAAGAGCTAAAGGCGTGATCCTCATCGTCGCAGTCACCTAAAAAATGTTGGTCTCCAGTCAGAAGGGAGCAAGAATATATTCCCACATCTAACATTCTAAATAATAACAAATGAAATACAAGACAGTTTAAAAGCATTATATATTTTTGCTAAATAATAGTAAAAAGATAGCAGACAATATTCCAGAAGCTACAATGATATAATTCTACAATAGTGCTTTTGAGTATATAACAGAATCTGTGACTGGCTGGATAGAGGCAATATGTATACTAGCATTCTGGCCAAAAAGATAGTATATGTACGGCTTAACCCCCTGTGCGGTAGGGGTTAACGCGAGAGAGGTAATCGGTAAACAATGGATTTGGTCACAAATGTTATACTACTCCCCCAGTCAATCCCCGAGTCAATGAGTCAATGAGTTAATGAGTCAATCAATCAATCCATCTATCGATGTGGAGTCCGAGAAGGATCCACTGTGAATCAGTGTCACTACAATACATGATTCTACTGATGCAGTACATTTAATTATTAAATAAAATGCATACATAAAAGATATGAAACTTGTCTTGGATGTATCCTTGGTATGGAAAACAATAGCTAGAAGGGTATCGGGTAGGGTTCAGGGATCCGAACCTACATTAACAATAATATGTCCTTAGAACTTAAACAAAGATTGGCTAATAAGCCACTAACGTAAATCTATGCTAATTATAAACATTTACCGTTTTATTAGAGAAAATAATAATTTAAATATGTAATATTTTGGTAAAATCTATTTTATTAGTATTTTGTAGATAGGCAGAAAAATAATGTATTTTGGAATATTATCAAAGTAGTGACGGTTTATATCGTACCTTATGTAAAAACTCGAATTTATTATAAAACTTATTTAGTTATTTTTCAAAAAACATTTATGAAATATCTTACTAATACTATTATTTAGTAAAGAAAATCATTTTTAATAATAATTTACATAAACCTCATTTTAGCAAAATTATGATTTTATTAGAAAATATACACTATCAATTCTAGTTATCATTTCCATAAAATAACGGTTATTAATACTAAAATACGCATTTTTACTTAAAACGTAATTATATAAAAAATTTGCCTATAATATCATTTCTTATATAAAAAAATACGATTTTGCTATAAAATTACTATTTTGCAGCTAAATTATCAATTAATGAATAGTAATAAAATTATAGTTAAAGTAACCTACTACTGCATTAGTCATAATTTTACGTAATCGAAATCTAACCATTAATATATCGATTAAAGATAACATCTAACTAATACTAACAATTATTACCGAACTAATTACGAAACTAATTCAAACTAATTAAATTGGCTATTCCAGGAACATAATAGTTTTGTGAAACTAACAGAGGTTGCGGGATTACCAAAGGCTGTGACAGAGCACCAAGGGGATGCGTTGGACTCGGAATGCACACGGGCACAGAGCGAACGCGAAAATCGGCAACGCGCGGGAGGCACACAGGACGGCGGGACAGCGGTGGAAGCCGCTGCTGGCGCACACGGGGCGCGCAGAGGGCACTGCTGGCGCACACGGGGCGCACGGAGGGCGCTGCTGGCTGGGGGGGCACGGAAGGCGTCGCCGCCGCTGCGGGGGGTCGCCGGAGGGCACTGCCGGCCGGGGGGGAGCACGGAGGTGCTACGAAGGTGGCTGGGGATCCGCTGGAGCGGTTGGGACGCTGGGCGAGGGTCGCCGACGGTCGATCGGGCGGCGGCGGTTGGTCGGGGCACGGCAGAAACGGGGCAAAACCGGTGTCAAAATGACCGGAGTGTCGCGGAGAGTACATGGATGACTTCAGTTTCAGGAATGGAGGAACGATGAAGGAGTTAAGGAAAGTTTGGGAAGGTGGAGGAGTTGGAATGTTCTGTGAAGAAGAAGACAGATTCTGAATTAAACTCTCTGTGAGTTCCAGATCCGGTTGGGGGGTGTGCGCGCGCGGGACCATGGGTGAGAGGGGTACGTGGGTTGAATGGGTTTTTGGGTAGGGCTTGGGTTTGGATTTGGGCTTAATTTATCTACAAACCAATGGGCTCAACAATATTAATAATAAATATGCAAATAATAAATAACAAAACCATGGGCTTCGCAGGTGGTTTGTGAAGATTTTATGGGATTTTTCCTTGGTTCAACCATAATACTTTTTATTTGCATTCTTTCCTTGGTTCAACCATAATACATTTTTTGCCATCAAACCCTAATACTTTCTTTTGCCATTAAGCCTATGATATGTTGCCATTTGTGCCCCCTACAAGTTGTAAAAACATAGAGTACATCTATATCTATGTCAATATATGAGGCTAAATATGGGACTTGGGGTGGCCTATTAGGAATGTTTCTCTGCAAGATTAGTGCTCTGTCTTATTTATGTATAACTTAATTATAAGTGAAGCCATAATTAATTAATTCCTAATATTTATCTAGGTTCCTTGTGCCCTACGGACTTGGACTCGGTACCATCTTCTCATTTTCAGTGCTCGGATCAAGGCAAGTATACCTTGCCACTATGTTAATTCTTTGTTCAGTTACATTTATATTTGCCTGTTATTTATTTTGATATATTACATGTGCGCTTTCGAGTATGGCTCTGGGTGCAACCAACAAGATACGTTAGCTATTTATTTCCTAACCTAGGCCATAGGAGACTACCCTTACACTGCTGAGCGGATACACCGATATTCCGCATGACCCTTACACTACTTTGGATACAGAAAGATGATGATGATAAGATATATGACACGTATCCCCATACCCGACTGATCATCTGTATGACGGAGCGTGTGTCGGCATAGTCATGTTAGTCATTTCATTGTACTGGACTTCTGATTAGGGACTGAACGTGACGGGGAGTCGACACGTTCTAAATTTATTTGGTGTGGAGTACAGTCACTAGACATAGGGGCTACGAGTTATCTTCGCTTGACGTTGCTGCATGACGGGTACCCTAGATCCCATGGATAACCCCATATGTCAAAAGTTGTCCTTATTGCATATACACATAGATAATATAGCACCCCTGGTCTTTATGTATTCGATTTCATAGTCGCATGTATATTATATATCTTGTTGCATCCTACTGAGGACCTGATTTTCTTTCAGGTTGGCTGAGTAGGTTTGCAGAGTTCTTTGTTGGATTGTTGCTGAGCATCCATTTCATTATAGGTATTTACTCTTCTGTAGTATATATGTTTCATTTCTGTATTTTATATCTGCTTGATTGCATAGTATTTATAGACTCTTTTCCTCTCGAGTCTACTCGGGAAAGTATGACTATTGGGCTGCAGACTAGTATTCATACTTTCCTTTCTTTATGCTTCTATTATATGGATTGAGATATAGAGTTGATATAGTGATAGTTACACCATTTTAAACAGCTTATATGTATTCGAGTCGGGCTAGAATCTGGTTGAATACGTAGCTGGCCTATGTCACATGGCTCGGTCTCGCATATTTTGGGACTGGGGCATGACAGGTTTTAGGAGCTGCATGGATATAAAAAGAAAGTAAAGATGAGAAATGGTCCTGAAATATGGAAAGTCGAGTTCGAGTCTTGCATGATCATTGGACAACTTGTCCATAAGGGCGATGTTCCTCAGACGGTAACCTGGGGCCACAGGGCCGATCCGATTTAGGAGGAACGTGCTTGCAGGACCCTCGGATGATGTGCGACCTGACCTGAGGGGTATGCCGTATAGCGGGTATTGCGAGAAATTCGGCAAGATCGTGCCTCATTTTGATGAACGTACCGTCTTATCCAAATTGGGTCCAAGTATAGCTTGTCATGCTAGTGACCTTTTATATAGTTTGAGTCGGCATAATAGCGACATTCCGTGTGCATGCCTTAGAAGTGAGTCAATAAATGTATGCACGGTACAAATGAGTCAAAGAATGTGTGCATGGTATGCATAAAAATTATTGAGCCTAAGATCTGGCCTCAATAGGATCGTGTGCTTGGGCAAGGTTTGCAGCGTTGGTCTCAAGGAAGTTTGACATGAAGTCTCAAGGTATTCACTGAGTCGGTTGTATGTTGTAATGGAAAAGTCTGTAAGGCAAGTATGAATGGGTTACACTGTGTGGCGAGGCACGACCTCGACGTTGTTACACATATGGATCTTATGGCACAACCACGATGTTAGTATGAACGGGTTTTGTAGCATAGTCTCGTGGATTTGGGTTACGATCACGTTGGTTGCAACACGGAATATGACTTAAAGTCTCTATGTTTGAAACTGATCCTAAGACAAGATTAGAAAGACAATTAAAAGAATAGTTTGCACTCACTAAATGAACGTATTAGTTTTGTATGGGTAGGCGAGGAGCTTACTCATCAGTACAGTTGTGTACTGATACCCCACCAGTCTTCATGTGCAGGTTCAGGTATCAGCACGTTCGCGGTGGAGCTCACTTGGACGCATTGAGACCTGGAGTTTCTTGGCATTTCGAGGCATGCGGCCGTATTGGAATCTTTACCTATACAGGACATAATATATGTACATCGCCTATCTGAAGCACCTTCAAGTTACAAGCCGAAGGGCACCTCTGTTTCATTGTATTAAGAGATGAGAGAGAGAGAGAGAGAGAGAGCAGAGTGTCTTGTACTGTGAGGAAGAGTGAGATCGAGTGTTGTAATCTTGGCCTCGTGCCACCTTGTAATATTTGTTTTAAAATCAATAAAGAGCTATTTGTATGACTTGTATTTTGTTTCGACTTTCCCTACTGATTATTTAATGTTCCTGTTTCGAGACTTCTGTGCGACGATCCCATCGTAAGCTGCTGTAATCGGTTGTTATGGAACTCGCCTTGCGTGAGCGCAACCTAGCCTCGCGTGGCATCACGCCTTATCGAGGACGATCGGTTCTGCAGAACCGGAGCATGACACCAAGGCTGCCGTCGCGACTGTCGTGCCTACCCCCGCACCTCGCTGCCTCCTACAGCCCCCTCCTTCCCCCTCCCCCCTCCCCCTACGCCATGGCCCGTTGCCGCGGAGTTAGAGAGCTTCGGCCATGATGAGCTAGATTTTGATTCCTTTGGCGGCTCCGGCTGCCCGCGACGGGGAGGGAGGAAGCTGGGGGGAGTGGCGTAGGGCACGCGGGAGGGTGGGGTGGGTGGGTGTCACGACCCGCACCCTGATTAGGGGCACGAGAAGTGGTTACGTCCAGCCTACGCCGCAGCATCGGCGGTAGAACGCTGTCTAGGTTGTCTACAAAACTACACTAAACAGATAAAGGTACCTGTACAGTATATACACTCCGAATGGAGGTGTCATAGCAATACTGTCTCAATCACATAAACAAACTAGGATAGATAGTACGAGAGAAAATATGATAGATGAAGCAGAAAATAAGTTCGAGATCCACACAAGTCCAAGACTAAACATAACATCACAGAATATAATATAATACTACAGTCTGAAAAGTACTAGCTGGCTCGCAGGCCAGGCAAACCTAACTAAACTATACTACTCAGGGTGAGCAAAGTCTAGTGGCTCTACTAACAAGCCACGGTCCAAGTCTACTCTATCTAACCCGACCCCATAGTAGGTCGGACAATCAGCCTCTGAATCATCTGTAATATATCATAACGGTATCCTGTCAGGAAAATGAGCAAGTACAAACACCAACAGCAGTTCCATGTGAATTGACAAAAGCTATAAGAGACAGCATAATGAAATACAAGACAAAATCAACTGGAAATACATATCATGATGAGAGTACTGAAAAGGACGATAAAACATAGATATAGGATGACTTGGGAACTATTCGGAAGCCGAGTTACAACCCTTAAACCAAACAAGGACCGGGGTTGTAACCCTTCTCCCGAACAGAACCTAGTCACCCAAGATAATAAATATAAAAAGGTGCCTTGAATTATTAGTACGTCATGTGATCGGCTTGGGAAAGGCTTTCCATCTGACCGACTAAGAACCATAAAATAGAAACGGTAAGGCCGGTCACCATGGAAAGCCATAACCGTAGGGTGAGGCTTTACCCGTCGTGAGGTGAGGGTATAGCTATTAACCATGAGTACCATAGAACCATGTGGGAATTGATCACACAACCACTAATAACTCCCCCATCCCCGAATAGTACAATGGATCTGGACATGACACGTTATGACACGGGATTCCACAAGAGGGTAGCAAGTCCCCTTTTGAAATCGGTGTCTATACCAATACACTGAAATAAGACGGAATATGTACCAATATACCATGTAACTCTAGGAATAACATCCCATGTCATGATCCAACATATACTAGTCCGTGAACTGTCGTGACTGGAAATCGAGTATAACACTACAACTGAATCAGATGTAGCAGATATCAAGACAATGAAAACTATCAGTGAATGTACTCGCCTGTCGTCCTGAGCTGTATGGTATATCAATGCTCAGAGCGGTATCAGAAGACCTAAATATGAGATACTGTAAGTTAATTTAGGTTTAAACAAGTTTAGGAATGATTTACAATAAATGATATGCAATCTAGGTCAAACTAGGTCTCACTGAGTCACACTAAGTCCTGTCAAGTCAATCTAGGTCAAATCAAGTTATATCAAGTCAATCTAAGCCTAACCAAGTCAATCCTAGGTCATACCAGGCATCACGGGTCAAAACAAGTCAAAGAAAGTCAAACGGGATCAAGAGTTGGCCTACAGTTGACTTTTGGTCAACTGGTCAACTCTGGTCAACCCTAGGTCAACCCTAGGTCAAACTGGTCAAATGTTGACCAACAGTTGACTTTTGGTCAACTGGTCAACTCTAGTTTGGATTTGGTGAAATCTAGACAAAGTGTTGACTTACGGTTGACTTTTGGGTAAAAAGTCAACTCTGGGTCAACCGAGCCAAAATCGGCTCAAATATGACATTTGTGGGGTGTACCCAACATGCCACCCAAGTTTCAAGTCAATCCGACTACCCGAACTCCGATTCATTCTCAAACTCCTATTCTCCTCCTCATTCTCCTTCTCATTCTCCTTCCTATTCTCCTTCCTATTCTCCTTCTCATTCTCCTTCCCATTCTTCTCATTCTCCTTCCTATTTCCTATTCTCCTTCCTCATTCTCCTTCCCATTCTCCTTCCTATTCTCCTTCCTATTTCCTATTCTCCTTCCTCATTCTCCTTCCCATTCTTCTCATTCTCCTTCCTATTTCCTATTCTCCTTCCTCATTCTCCTTCCCATTCTTCTCATTCTCCTTCCTATTTCCTATTCTCCTTCCTCATTCTCCTTCCCATTCTCCTTCCTATTCTCCTTCCTATTTCCTATTCTCCTTCCTCATTCTCCTTCCCATTCTTCTCATTCTCCTTCCTATTTTCTATTCTCCTTCCTCATTCTCCTTCCCATTCTTCTCATTCTCCTTCCTATTTTCTATTCTCCTTCCTCATTCTCCTTCCCATTCTTCTCATTCTCCTTCCTATTTTCTATTCTCCTTCCTCATTCTCCTTCCCATTCTCCTTCCTATTCTCCTTCCTATTTCCTATTCTCCTTCCTCATTCTCCTTCCCATTCTTCTCATTCTCCTTCCTATTTTCTAAATACACACATATATATATATCTGGACACTCTCACACACACACGCATACTTACAGACAACACAACACACACCAATACATAAATAAATATACACACATAAATACACATGTATATATATATATATATATATGTATATATATATATATATATATACCACTCTCAAAAGAATTAAAATCCTAATAAATCCTTAACCTATTTTTCTATGGAAAACCTACAAAGTTGTGGGCAAATGGAAGAGAATCTTCTCCTCTCCATTTAATGTGGAAGAACTATATGCAAAAGAGAATTAATGGAGGAAATAAAATCATACCTAAGAGGAGGTTGGAGGAAAAGCTTGGAAAGAAAGAAATGAATTTGGAAGAGAGAGAGAGTGTGTAGCTTAGTGAAGAAGAAAGAGAGGGGGGGGGCTAGTCATGGTCGGCCAAGCATGGTTGGGGTGTGAGGGGCACTTGTAAATGACAAGTTTGCCCCTCCCTAAGCCTAAAATTAAATAAATTCCAAATTAGGTTTAGGAAGTTGCTAAAAATAAATAAAAATTATAATTAAACTAAATTACTCATGGGGAACTAGTCCAAACTCTTAAACCCTAATTTTTAGTATGGTGGGCCATGGTTAGCTAACAGGCTAATTACAGCTCAAGTCGAAATTCACCGGGGTCCCGAATTAACTCGGAATGCGATGAAATTCGAACCCGACTCCTATAATAATTAAATAATAATATTCATGAAATAAAATTCCCAAAAATAATATAAAATG
Source organism: Iris pallida (assembly GCA_029216955.1). Classification (NCBI taxonomy): domain Eukaryota; kingdom Viridiplantae; phylum Streptophyta; class Magnoliopsida; order Asparagales; family Iridaceae; genus Iris; species Iris pallida. The sequence continues at coordinate 17,787,203 of JANAVB010004599.1, read as the reverse complement.
GAAAATTACCATTTTACCCCTAACTGGAAAAAGTGAGGGTGACAAGTCTATCCACCTAAAAAAAATTTCGTCCTCGAAATTGAAGACCAAACAATAGTAAAATATCAAAATCAAAAGTCATGGCTTAAAAATTTAAAATGATTAAAATCTCAAAAATCAAAGCATGAATTAAATGACTAAAATTATAAAATTTAAAATTACTCTCAAATAGAAACTGGGTGCGATAAGTCTATCCACCTAAAAAGAATCCATCCTCCAAAAATTAAAACAAAGTAAACACAGAAAAATCATGCAGTTCGATAATCGTATGCGTCTGTCCAATCATCATGATACTCAGAATCTCCGTCATGCTAGTGAGCAAGGCTACGATAATCACAGAGTCCTCAACTACGGTACATACCTCTAGAATTATGGTATTTAAAATTTTCGCATTGCCGCTAGCTTGGCAGCGAAAACCTTAAATTCCCACACCCGAGAAATACGTCCATAGCCCGACTATATGTCCTCACTCTGCCTGCTAGCATGACCCTAGAGGATTCAAAAATCTCATAATCGAGGCGACCTAGCCCATACGACTTATCTCAGAAGAATATCACATCACAAGGACAAACTTCCATTAAACAATCAAGGAACAGATGGAAACGAAATTCAAACAGTTTATAATTAAGGAAGCAAATGCGAAAATGAGATCGAAAGATTGGAACCTGCACTCTGCTCTGCTACTGCCTGAGTGGGCTTAACTGTCATGGCGAAAGCTCGCCCCTGGTGGCCTCCTCTAGCCTGCCACACTCTGTCCCGGCCAGCCTGTCTGGCTGCACGGGCTGCACAGTTCTTCATCTGGTGGTCTGGAGCTCCACAAAATAAACAAACTCCCAGCTTCATCCTACAAACATCCCGGGTGTGCCCCATCTTCTTGCAGAAGGCACACTGGACGACCTGTCTCTTGTCCTGACCCTGCTGTTGGTCGTCACGTGCTAGTACCTGACGTACTCTGTCCGCACGGGCTCCCTTCAGGTGCTGCTGAAAATACTGCTGCTGCGTCTGAAGTGGAGGAGCTCTCCGCTGAACTGCTGGTCCTCTGGCCGGCTGTGCTCTGTCCTGAACTCCTCGGGCTCCCCGGGAACGGCAGTCCTTCAGCTGGTGATCGGACGCCCCACAGTATAAACAGGCGCCCGATCTCTTCCTGCACACCTCTACAGTGTGCCCTGGCCTCCTGCAAAAATGGCACTGTGCTGCTGGCCTCTGTCTCTGACACTGATACTGAACTGGGGTATCCTGAACTGTACCCGGTACAACCCTCTCCACTGCTGCCATGGCTAACTGGTGCGAGTTCTCCATGGTCTGTCTCAGCACCTCTGTCTGGCGCTGCTGCGTCTGCAATATCTGCTGCAGGAGTGCCATCATCCCCTGGGTGTCTGTCGGTAACTGGGGCGGCGGTGGAAGAATGTCCGGGATGACCATAGACGGTCCTGCTGCTGGAGGTGGAAGACCTCCAGGGATCGTCGCTGCTGGTACTGTTGCTGCTGCTCCCACCGGAAGGGCAGGAACTGATGGGGCTGCTCCCCCAGCTGGAGGTGGAAGACCTCCCTGATCTGACCTCTCTGGAACTGCGCTAGAATCCGCTGCTGGAGAACGAGTGATTGTCATCCTGAAGACGAATTGAACCCAAGAGATCAATATGGCACATGATAGGACATTATCAAAGGAGGACAATTGAATTCAAATACAAGAAGAGTTGTCATGGTAATCAAAAGATCAGAGTTTTTCCTAAAAATGTGATTGAGTAACTCCTATCATACCCTAGATCCTATGTCCTAATCGCAGGCTCGTAATTAGCACTCTAAGTCGAGCACCATTACGAGATCGCACTAATTGCGACATCGACCTGCATGGGCCACCACAAAAACGTGTCACGACCCGCACCCTGATTAGGGGCACGAGAAGTGGTTACGTCCAGCCTACGCCGCAGCATCGGCGGTAGAACGCTGTCTAGGTTGTCTACAAAACTACACTAAACAGATAAAGGTACCTGTACAGTATATACACTCCGAATGGAGGTGTCATAGCAATACTGTCTCAATCACATAAACAAACTAGGATAGATAGTACGAGAGAAAATATGATAGATGAAGCAGAAAATAAGTTCGAGATCCACACAAGTCCAAGACTAAACATAACATCACAGAATATAATATAATACTACAGTCTGAAAAGTACTAGCTGGCTCGCAGGCCAGGCAAACCTAACTAAACTATACTACTCAGGGTGAGCAAAGTCTAGTGGCTCTACTAACAAGCCACGGTCCAAGTCTACTCTATCTAACCCGACCCCATAGTAGGTCGGACAATCAGCCTCTGAATCATCTGTAATATATCATAACGGTATCCTGTCAGGAAAATGAGCAAGTACAAACACCAACAGCAGTTCCATGTGAATTGACAAAAGCTATAAGAGACAGCATAATGAAATACAAGACAAAATCAACTGGAAATACATATCATGATGAGAGTACTGAAAAGGACGATAAAACATAGATATAGGATGACTTGGGAACTATTCGGAAGCCGAGTTACAACCCTTAAACCAAACAAGGACCGGGGTTGTAACCCTTCTCCCGAACAGAACCTAGTCACCCAAGATAATAAATATAAAAAGGTGCCTTGAATTATTAGTACGTCATGTGATCGGCTTGGGAAAGGCTTTCCATCTGACCGACTAAGAACCATAAAATAGAAACGGTAAGGCCGGTCACCATGGAAAGCCATAACCGTAGGGTGAGGCTTTACCCGTCGTGAGGTGAGGGTATAGCTATTAACCATGAGTACCATAGAACCATGTGGGAATTGATCACACAACCACTAATAACTCCCCCATCCCCGAATAGTACAATGGATCTGGACATGACACGTTATGACACGGGATTCCACAAGAGGGTAGCAAGTCCCCTTTTGAAATCGGTGTCTATACCAATACACTGAAATAAGACGGAATATGTACCAATATACCATGTAACTCTAGGAATAACATCCCATGTCATGATCCAACATATACTAGTCCGTGAACTGTCGTGACTGGAAATCGAGTATAACACTACAACTGAATCAGATGTAGCAGATATCAAGACAATGAAAACTATCAGTGAATGTACTCGCCTGTCGTCCTGAGCTGTATGGTATATCAATGCTCAGAGCGGTATCAGAAGACCTAAATATGAGATACTGTAAGTTAATTTAGGTTTAAACAAGTTTAGGAATGATTTACAATAAATGATATGCAATCTAGGTCAAACTAGGTCTCACTGAGTCACACTAAGTCCTGTCAAGTCAATCTAGGTCAAATCAAGTTATATCAAGTCAATCTAAGCCTAACCAAGTCAATCCTAGGTCATACCAGGCATCACGGGTCAAAACAAGTCAAAGAAAGTCAAACGGGATCAAGAGTTGGCCTACAGTTGACTTTTGGTCAACTGGTCAACTCTGGTCAACCCTAGGTCAACCCTAGGTCAAACTGGTCAAATGTTGACCAACAGTTGACTTTTGGTCAACTGGTCAACTCTAGTTTGGATTTGGTGAAATCTAGACAAAGTGTTGACTTACGGTTGACTTTTGGGTAAAAAGTCAACTCTGGGTCAACCGAGCCAAAATCGGCTCAAATATGACATTTGTGGGGTGTACCCAACATGCCACCCAAGTTTCAAGTCAATCCGACTACCCGAACTCCGATTCATTCTCAAACTCCTATTCTCCTCCTCATTCTCCTTCTCATTCTCCTTCCTATTCTCCTTCCTATTCTCCTTCTCATTCTCCTTCCCATTCTTCTCATTCTCCTTCCTATTTCCTATTCTCCTTCCTCATTCTCCTTCCCATTCTCCTTCCTATTCTCCTTCCTATTTCCTATTCTCCTTCCTCATTCTCCTTCCCATTCTTCTCATTCTCCTTCCTATTTCCTATTCTCCTTCCTCATTCTCCTTCCCATTCTTCTCATTCTCCTTCCTATTTCCTATTCTCCTTCCTCATTCTCCTTCCCATTCTTCTCATTCTCCTTCCTATTTCCTATTCTCCTTCCTCATTCTCCTTCCCATTCTCCTTCCTATTCTCCTTCCTATTTCCTATTCTCCTTCCTCATTCTCCTTCCCATTCTTCTCATTCTCCTTCCTATTTTCTATTCTCCTTCCTCATTCTCCTTCCCATTCTTCTCATTCTCCTTCCTATTTTCTATTCTCCTTCCTCATTCTCCTTCCCATTCTTCTCATTCTCCTTCCTATTTTCTATTCTCCTTCCTCATTCTCCTTCCCATTCTCCTTCCTATTCTCCTTCCTATTTCCTATTCTCCTTCCTCATTCTCCTTCCTATTCTTCTCATTCTCCTTCCTATTCTCCTTCCTATTTCCTATTCTCCTTCCTCATTCTCCTTCCTATTCTTCTCATTCTCCTTCCTATTTTCTAAATACACACATATATATATATCTGGACACTCTCACACACACACGCATACTTACAGACAACACAACACACACCAATACATAAATAAATATACACACATAAATACACATGTATATATATATATATATATGTATATATATATATATATACCACTCTCAAAAGAATTAAAATCCTAATAAATCCTTAACCTATTTTTCTATGGAAAACCTACAAAGTTGTGGGCAAATGGAAGAGAATCTTCTCCTCTCCATTTAATGTGGAAGAACTATATGCAAAAGAGAATTAATGGAGGAAATAAAATCATACCTAAGAGGAGGTTGGAGGAAAAGCTTGGAAAGAAAGAAATGAATTTGGAAGAGAGAGAGAGTGTGTAGCTTAGTGAAGAAGAAAGAGAGGGGGGGGGGGGGGGGGGGGGGGGGGGGCTAGTCATGGTCGGCCAAGCATGGTTGGGGTGTGAGGGGCACTTGTAAATGACAAGTTTGCCCCTCCCTAAGCCTAAAATTAAATAAATTCCAAATTAGGTTTAGGAAGTTGCTAAAAATAAATAAAAATTATAATTAAACTAAATTACTCATGGGGAACTAGTCCAAACTCTTAAACCCTAATTTTTAGTATGGTGGGCCATGGTTAGCTAACAGGCTAATTACAGCTCAAGTCGAAATTCACCGGGGTCCCGAATTAACTCGGAATGCGATGAAATTCGAACCCGACTCCTATAATAATTAAATAATAATATTCATGAAATAAAATTCCCAAAAATAATATAAAATGGAAAATTACCATTTTACCCCTAACTGGAAAAAGTGAGGGTGACAGTGGGGGCTAGGAAGAAGATGAAAGGGGAGGGTATTTCGATAAAAAATTAACAGTCAAAGCAGTTGACTGTTAGTTTCCATCAAAAGTGGGGGGTGTCATGCATTATGATAATTGGGTGAGGTGTATCGTGAATATGGATAAATAAAGGCTAATTATAAGGGCACAGGTTTTTTTTATCAGGGCTAGCCAGGATTAGGGCTAGCTAGGTTTTGAGGAAATTTTACTCGGACTGTCCAAATTTTTCATTCAGGGGCTGTCCAAACCCCACAGCCCCCCCCCCCCCCCCCCCAAACCCGAAAAATCACTCTCATTTCAAATTTTCACTCTCTCTCTTCACAAACCCTAGCTTTCTTCTTCTTCTTCTTCTATCCATCTTCTTCTTCTCCATCATTTACATTCTCACATCTTCATCAAAACCCTAGTTTTTTTTTCTCATCATCATCATCTTCTTCTTCTCCACCATTTCCATCATCACCATCTCCATCAAAACCCTAGTTTTCTTCTCTTTTCCAATTTCGATGGCACCAAAAAAAATTAAATAAACCCTAAAATGTATAAAAATAAAGGTTAAATACTTCTTTCCTCACAAAGAATGCATGGAAATAAATCCTAAAATGCATATTTCACTCTATTATCAAGATTGAAATAAACCCTAACATATTTTTTTCATTCGGGAATGTCGACTTTAGGACTGCCAAAAATTGTGGCAGTCCTGAAAGGAACTTGCTGTACAGCAAGTATCTTTCAGGACTGCCTCAATTTCTGGCAGTCCTCAATATGTCTAGGACTGCCAGAAATTGTGGCAGTCCTGTTGTAGAGCATGTCCCTTTCAGGACTGCCACAATTTCTGGCAGTCCTCATTACTTCTAGGACTGCCAGAAATTGTGGCAGTTCTCATTACTTTCAGGACTGCCACAATTCTTGGCAGTCCTCATTATCTTTTATACCTACCACTTGGATAGCCCTGAGTAATTTTTTCAGTGGCAAACTTGTAAATAATAAAAAATTATCATTTGGACAGCCCCGATCAAAAAAAGCTGTGCCCTTATAATTAGCCATAAATAAAGTGGGGTGCAACTTAATTTTTTTCTTAAATTTAATATAGATTATTTTGTAATTACCTACAAAAGAATAAAAAAAATACAAAAATTGTTTTTTTTTCCAAGTATTTTAAAATAGGTGCCTATATACTAGTCCATATATAGTAAACTCTATATCGGGGCTTCACTCGTTTCTCCCTTTTCCATCACTTCCTCTTCCCCCATTTCCAAAATCCCCAAATTTCTAAGGTTTCTGATCTCCAGATCCATGTCAATCTCACTCGATTTCTCTAGGGTTTCGTCATGATCTCCGCCGCCAACAAGTACGACGTCGATCGAAATCCCTCTTCCTCCGCAGCCGATCTCTCCTTCTTCGGGATGGAAATCTCTAGGGCTTCGTCTGATTTAGATCCGAAATCTAGGGTTCCGGAGGAGGTCGACGACCGGTCCCCTTCGCCGGAATCTAGGTTTTCCGGGTCCGACGATCCCTCCCTCTCCGTCCACGGGTTCAAGACCGGCGACATGGTCTGGGGGAAGGTCAAGTCGCACCCGTGGTGGCCGGGCCACATCTTCAGCGAGGCCTTCGCGTCGCCGTCGGTGCGGAGGACCCGGCGTGAGGGCCACGTCCTCGTCGCGTTCTTCGGAGACAGCAGCTACGGCTGGTTCGACCCCTCGGAGCTCGTCCACTTCGCCCCCACCTTCCTCGACAAGTCCCGGCAGACCGCGTCGCGGGGCTTCGTCAAGGCCTTGGAGGAGTCGGTCGACGAATCCAGCCGCAGGGCCGCGCTCGGCCTCTCCTGCATGTGCAGGAACCCCTACAACTTCCGGCCCACGCGCGTGCCGGGCTACCGGGCGGTCGACGTGCCCGGGTACGAGCGCGGGGGGATCTACTCGCTGGGGCGGATCCGGAAGGCCAGGGAGGAGTTCGTGCCCGAGGAGAGCGCGGCGTTCCTGTGGAAGGTGGCGCTGGCGCCGACGAGCGCGGAGCCGAGGGACTTGGAGTGGATAAAGAGGGTCGCGCAGCTGCTTGCTTTCCGGAAGGCGAGGTTCGAGGAGTTTGACGAGACGTACGCCCAGGCGTTCGGGCAGCAGCTGGTGCGCCACCCGCAGGACAATCTGGAGAACGAGCCCGAGAAGTTTGCTCCTAAAGGTATACATGTCTTTTTAACCCTGGTAGGGGATAAGGTTCTGTACATGAACTACTTTGACTGCATGGATTTAATTAGTTCCCTATATGCAGTTAAGTTGCTGATGATGCTTAGCTTGTTTATTAGGTTACTATTATGCATTCATATATACTGGACAGTCGTTGATGTGTCTTTGGTCTGAGACTAATTGTGGCCGAAGTATTCGTGCGCGAAGAAAATTAGGGGGATCAATCCTGGAAAAATTGGCTAATTAATCTATAAGCCATATAAGCCACAAGATATACTTATATGACTCGTAAGTTTGGAAGTATTGACACTCCAATTTCAGTTCCCGAGTCCTTGCCCGGGTTGGACATGAACACGAACCCTCCAAAATACACTAGGATTGTAGGGCAACAAAAAATTTGTTTCTTGTGTGTCACCATCTTCATAACTTGTCATATTCGTGCCTGCATTGTAAACTCATTAATATACCAAGTAGGCCACCATTTGTTTGTGTATTGTAAAGAAAATGAAATAAATTATAGGACCTAGACAGACTAATAGAAGGAAACTGAAATAATGCAACCGTTAGGTTGGTCACAGTTCTATAACCTTTGGTTCTGATTAGTTCCAATTGATGGTTTTATCAACAAAACACTCTACGCTCTCATCGTTTTAGATATTGACTCAATTATGTACACAAAAGTTACTTCATACTTGTATGCATGCTAGATGCAGCACATTTTGGGAAGTGATTACAAGTGTTTTAATATTTCGACCTTCCATTAAGGAGCGACTCACAAGATTTGTAATATAGTTATGTTAGTTGGGGGATTAAATTAATGCACGACTTATTCTAGTTTTTTGAAGAATCGGTAGTTTTAGAGAGTGATTCTGTGTGCTTCTTGTGTGATCCCTGAAGATTTTATCCTGTAGTAGTGTAGCAGTTTAAAGCATATAAGGGATACGGACAATATTTTGATTTGAGAAGTAGGTAAGCTATAAGTGAGTGCTAACTGTTGTTTGATGTATTTATTGTCCAAAAGGATGATGTTGAAGTTGAACGTTAGGATAGTCGTGTTTATGGACAAAGATAATGTTGAGCGGTAGGACATTGTTGTTTATACTCCTTGCATCTTCAATTTGTGTCCCCTAGCGCCTTTAGTTTATCTACATTCTTCTCATATATGTATATATATTGAGATGAAGGGAAACCAAATACTTGTTATATATAGCTGGCGGGCATTAAGGATTCATAATTTGAGGAGAGAGTGATTATAGGGGCGAGCATCGGTTCAAACCGAACCGAATATCTCAAAACCGACAGAACCAAAAACCGTTTTTTTTCCAAAACCGAAACCGAACCGCAATACTAAAAACCGAACCAAACCGAACTGCCTTAAAAAAGTTCGGTTTCGGTCGGTTCGATTTTATGGGCCCAAGTGGGCCAGGCTTTCTAACACAAAATTTATTACAAAATACATGTTAAAATTTGCATGCCCAAAGCTTTTGCAGCCCCAAAAAATTGCAGCAATGATTTAGGTTTGCAGGCCCAAAAATTGCAAGCCCAAAAAATTGCAGGCCCAAAGCTTTCCAAATTTAAAATTTGCAAGCCCATAAATTTGCAGCAAAAAAACCCTGCTTCAGTTTCCTACTTTCCAACAAGAATATACATTATACAACACAACTAATATTTACTATGCAGATAAGATATCCTTCTTTTTTCCAACTTCTATAGAGTTCCTTCTCTTAAACCCCAAATCAATATTATCAAGCATTTAGTACATGTTAGTGTAGACATCATATATCAAAAAGCCAACTTCTACATATTTTCTCACACATTTCTGTTATGTATCAAACTTTGGAACACTACCCGAGCAAATAACAAAAGAAAACTAAAGGATCTTTTTCTGTTATGTATCAAACTTTGGAACACTACCTGATCAAATAACAAAAGAAAACTAAAGGATCTTGACACCAAAGTTAACAATTATCATCCAAAAAAATTTCATTCAATATAGCTGCTTGCCAGGCTGATTTTGAGACCGAACAAATCTATCTTTTGTGTCATTTCCAATTTTCCATAGGTCTCCTGGACAACGCTGTACCTGAGGAAATATCAAAGTGAACATTGAAAAGTGCAAGACTCCTCCCTTGCAAACTAACCTGAGTCGAGAATTTAGGAGAGGGACAGAGGCGACAGCCCTTCGTAGTTCGTAGATTTAGGTTGGAGTCTTGGAGAGACTTGAAAGTCGAGAGTTGAGAGAGTGAGAGGGAGATTTGAGAGTGTTTAGGGGATTAGGGATAGAACCCCTCTCTCTCTGGATCTATTTTTTTTTTGGAGATGAAATTCAGAGAAATCGAGGGAGACAAAGAGCTCCGAGAGGGGGAAGAGAACTCGGACGCCGGCGCAGAAAGAAGAGCATCTAGAGAAAAAAGAGAGTTTAGGGCTAGGTTTTTCTTTTTTCTTTTTGGTATATATATGAATGGATCATGGAGGGTAAAATTGTAAATACATATGTTAATTTCGGTTTTTGGTTCGAATCGGGAACCGAATCTGGAACCTGCAAACCGAACCGAATATATTCGGTTTCCACTTTCTCAAACCGAACCCCGACCCGTTAATTAGAGAACCGACCCGAATTGCTATTTCGGTTCGGTTCGAGTCGGTTTCGGTCCGTTTTTTGCTCACCCCTAATATATTAGGTCCATGTGGTATAAACTAAACCCTTTTACTTTTAGATTTTGATTGCTTTTGGGCATGGTAAAGGGGTTTAATGCTTTTTGATTTGTGGTTATGCCATGTGGACCTTCTTTTTCCTTTAAGAATTATTACTTCAGTGTTATCTCCTAGTTTTGCATAGTGCGGGTTTTTTCCTTTTTCTAGCGAAAGATATTTTCAAAGCAATGGTCTCCTCGTTTTGTGTATAGTTAGTGAATCTTTATATAATCTCTTTGCTAATCTAAGGTTAAAATTATCTTGAACAGAGAACAAGATACAATTAAGACATGGCAACACAGACACAACACCAATTTGATCCATTTTAAGTGTACTTTGGAGTGTCCATCAGTGTTCTAAAAATCGGCCTAGGCACCGCCTAGGTGTTGTTCGGCCTCCCAACGCACCGAAAACCTCCTAGTCGGCCGACCTAGGCGCCAGTTCGGGCATGTTCGGCGCCTAGGCGGCCCTGTTCGGCTAGGCGGGATTTTTTTTTCAAAATTTGAAATTTGAAATTTAAAAAAAAAATTTCAGATTTCAAAAAAAAAATTCAAATCTTTTTTCAGATTTCAAAAAAAATTCAAAAATTTAAAAACAAATCCAAAAATATTCAATTTTTTTTTTCAGAATTCAAATTTCTTAAAAAAATAATTATGTGCGGCCGCCTAGCGCCCGATTCCACCTAGCGAAATCTATAACACTGGTGTCCGTGGCATGCCCATACAAATACGACATGTATATGTCACCTTTTTTGGGGTGTCTGTTTCCTACATTGAAGTTGATCTAATCAATTCCTTCTTTCACTATGATCCATTCGTGGGATGTTAATATCTTTGCCTAGAACCTTCTGATATATGCTATATCTAAAAACATCAATGCTACATGGATATCATCTTGGTTGAATCCGTTGGATGCATCAAAGAATAACATTGGTGTGGCAGGCTGAGCCGTTCGTGTACCTATTTTCTTTGTTGAGATAATATATTTTGGCTCTAAGCACTACTTATGTTGTTCCTTTTTGGCCATAAACAATTTCCTTCTTTTTCTTCTAACCATTTCTCTTCATTTAGTGTGCATATTTTATCTTAGTGTTTAGTATGCGCATTACATCATAAATATTACGTTTTAGTGAATTTATAATAATGTTAACTTTTGGCTTGTCCATTTCGGTTGTTTAATTTGTAAAATATTAATTCTATTGTTATCCTTTTTGGCGTCCAAATAATTAGATGATTGGGGTTAATACTTCATAAATTAATTTGCTTTGTTGAAAACACTTCCGAAGTTCACAGTTCTATATGTGAGTACAATTCTTTCATTTCATGTATTAATTGATATAAATCCACCTTCTTAAATATTTGTGATTCCCAAGCCTCCATTTCCAAGCCGCCCAATCCCCAAATATTGGGCAATTTAAGGCTCATGAGAGTCTAAATGATATGATAATATAAGTATTATCTCTGTTCGTTTTATAAATCATTGAATATCTAGCATAACATAGAACCCATGGAAAATCAGAATACTTAGAGATCAGACTGTCAAAGTATTCAACTTTTTGAAGTACATGAAGATTCCACTAAAGCTAAAGTGAAACTTCCAAATAATGTTTGCTTATAGAGTAACTCTGAAGGTAGCTTCTTAAGGACTTGTTAAATTAAGGTTGTGAAGTATGAAGAGTTTGTCTACTCCCTCCATGATGTTTGAACTTGTAATTTGAGAGTTTGGTTTTGCCCAAGTTTTTCTTTTTTATTTATTCTTGAGCTTTTGTGATTAGAACTCAACCAAAATATTTTTTCTCATGGTAGTCAAAGGCGCGTCTTGTAGGACGCAGCATCTGCGCCTCGCGCCTCACGAGACGACACATATTTCTCTGGGCGCACGTCTTAGGTGCGCCTTTCAGCAAGCTAGAACCAAGAAACGCCCGCCGTATGTGTTTTTTTAAAAGAATTTTGAGGCAGGGAGAGAACCCTTACCTCATACAAGTGGAAGGGAGGTATCCCTTTTCACGGTTGCCAAAGTTGGATACAGTTGGACTTGAAAAATTAACATTTACTAAAAGCGTGGTAGGGAGAATACAAATTCTTGTTAGTTCTGTTGAGTGCTATTGTTGCTCTGCTATTTAGTTTTAATATGTTATTTGATTTTATTTCTTAAATTACTAATTTATTTATTTATTTATGTATATTTTTTATTATTTTTTATTTTGCGTCTTGCTTCGCTTGGATGTGCACCTTCAGTGCCTCGCGCCTCAGGCGATATGGACCCTTTGCGCCTCTAGTGCGCCTTGTGCCTTTGGCTACCTTGTCGTCTACTACGTTAGTCCATTATGAAAATAACTTGTCCTGCTTGTATAGCTAACATAGAATTGTCTTCTAAATTCATTTGAGTCACATCCTGTGTTTGCCAACCTGGATTGACTAAGACTTGTCTTTACCCAGTTCAGTCAATAAGAAGAATCTAAAATACGAGGATGAAGTGAAGCTTAACCTAGTTCTAAGAGGATTAGAAGCTACCTCGTCTTTAGGAAAACGGGACTATATTTCAAAAATGCCCATTTATTAGATGTTTTTTGTATGTCGCATTTATAGTTACTACATGTAACTAACTATACATTCAGTAATAAACAAAATACAAGGAATGTTTGGTCATATTGCAGTTGGGGTTGTACTAGTATAACTTGGTAGAGTTATTATTGTTATTTAATACTTATCCTATGAGGGTAGAATAGTAATTGTGAGTGTATTACATCTCAATATGCAATACGCCAACAATTATTATTGCACCCTCGTAAGATAAATAACAATAATAACTCTAACAAACTTCAATGATAATGCAACTTCTTTGATACAAGTTGAAGCTGCATTGCATGTGAAGCTGCATTGCATGTATTTGGTTGCGTGTAATTTCAAGATTGTGATTTAAGGGCGAGTGTTAAGGTTATATGATATGATATATTGATAGCCTTTCAAAGTTCACGTAATAAGTTGGTAATGTTTTAAACTCCCAACTTTGCAAGTAAAAGCTCATGCCAATTTGGTTGTAGGCTTGTAGCTTTAGTTACGGTGAACCTTAGTCATTCCACTTGCAATAGTAGTTTTGATTACAATAAGCCAAGCAAAGGATTTTGCTTTATGTCGTACGAGGGAACTCCATGTTGTTTTACTTAGAGCAAACTGAATGGTTCCTTTAGGCTGATGGTAGTTCTATGGTTGCAATTTTAGTATCAACATTTTGTTTCCAACAAATTTAAATGCAAATCAGTAGTCTTTTCAAATTCATGGAATAAATTGTAATAAATTGCTTATTTTTTAAACTCCAACTGTTGCCAGTAAAGCTGCAGTCAATTTGGCTGTAGCTTTACTTATAGCAAATGTTATATCGTAGTTTCAATTAGAATAAGCCAATAACGATTCTGCTTATTGTTGCAAGTAAAGTTGCATAGCTTACTTGCAACAAACCAGAATATTTTCGCAAATTTTGGTTTTTATTGCATTGCAACTGCAACTAGAAGTGGAGCTCAATTATGGCTTTTATTTGTTATAAGTAAAGTTATGGTCAAATTGATTGTAACTTTACTTGCAGCAATTGGAGTTTTAAAGGAATACTACTAACTTATGTTGCACGGACACGACAAAATGATGGCCATAATTGTATAGTATCCTTACCCGTGTGTATCCTTACCCATGCAACATAGGTACTATCTATGTACCTATTTGACTCGTATACTTGTCGTATCCGTGTTTGTGTCCGTAGCCTTGTTCATGCCATGCAACATACCAGCTCATTATATGAAGATATGGATGTGCCTTACTATTTGAGACTTGAGAGAAATCTATTTACTCATTCATAACGGTATCTTTTATAGCCAACTATACAAAGTTGTGGATCTTATCAGCCAAGATGTGAGGAATTTCTGGACGAGTTGCAAAGTTAGACTATAGCTCCAGAATAATACTTAATGTTGGAGATGTGCTCAAGGAAAAAAAACACTTGATAGACACATGGACTTTAGCAAGTGATTAGGTTGACCATTGTGGGGATCCTGAAATTTATTGGAGGCTGGTTGTCACAGACTTAGTGTTTTTGCTAGCACTTCGTCCCGTGCGGCGCACTATCTTCCTCCTCGAAGACTCGTGCAAGCCTTCCCAACATGACTTAGCTAAATCGCTAAGGAAAATAAGAAGAGTGGAGCAAAGATGGGACTCGTAAGAATTTCTTTATTGACTTGGAGAATGCTTACAAGTTTTAGGTGGTGAGGAACAAATGAGGCCTCCCCCTTTTATAATGGCTCATAAAGCTTTACATGGAAACTTCTGGAAGGAATATTCCAGAGATTATTCTTCCTACCATAACTGGAACGGCATATTTTCAGGATTATTCTCTATGGACATAAAAGGAAACTTCACGGGCCATCCAGAAGCATCTTGGGCCATCTAGAATGATCTTGGGCCTTCCAGAGAAATCTACCGTCTTCTGGAGAGTTCCGTCATCTTCTGGAATGTTCTAGAAGCTTTCCGCATAACCATGGTCCGTGGAAAGGTTATGCAACTTGGCCTCAGGCGGGGTGCAACATTTGTGACGTTACATTCTCCCCCAGCTAGACTCGCCGTGCGACATTCCCTTCCATTGGATGAGGTACTCTACATACGGGGACACGTCTCGCCGACGAATGGTCCTCTTGTCCAGCACGGTTTTCACCTCCTTCTCGAAGGACGTAGTCATGGGAACTCCTCGCTGGGGATCCTCTAATTCTTCATGGTACGGCTTCAGGCAACTGGCATGGAAGACTGGATGAATCTTCAGCTTGGCGGGAGCTCGAGCTTGTAGGCCACCTTGACTACCTTCTTGAGCACGGAGAAGGTGCCTTGTACTTCCAAATCAGTCATTTGTGTACTTTCTGGAACACTTTGAACTGTTGCGGTTGTAACTTCACCATCACCATGTCCCCCTTCTTGTACTCCACCGGCCTTCGCCTCACGTCGGCCTATTTCTTCATCTTCCTCGCGGCCTTCTCCAGAAATGCCTTGTAGGGGTGCAACTCGGGCGGGTTGGGTCGGGTTTGAGGTCAACCCGAGCCCAACCCGATAGATCATAAGCCTAGCCCAAGCCCAAGTCCGACCCGACTTCGGGTTCAACATATGAAGCCCAAGACCAAACCCGGAGGATCGGGTTGGGCTCGGGTTGGGTCGGGTCCATCAGGTTTATCGGACTCTAATATGATATTTGAAATAATTTTAAACAAGAGTGATATTAAATGTATAATCAAATAGCAATCAAGCCTCAATCATTACAAAATAAAACTGAAATGAGATTTAGGACAAGAAATTGAAGAGTTCGGGTGAAAAAAATTATAGTTTAAACTTTTTATTTAAGTAGTATGAAACAATATATATATATAAATTATATGTATGTCGGGTTTCGGGTTCTTCGGGTTACCCAACACATGAACCCAAGCCCAACCCGATTTTTGATCGGGTTCAAATATTTTAACCCGAGCCCAAGCCCGAACCCGAATATCTTCAACCCTAATCCAACTTATTAACGGGTTTACCCGATCGGGTTCGGGTTTAGCCCGCCCAAGTTGCACCCCTAATGCCTTGGCAATGTCCGCCTTTACCTTGAAGTCTAAAGTGAATTGGTTGGCCGCGGGGCTTCTACTCGAGGACCCCGCACTCAGCGTGTGCGGGACAAGTGGCTGTCGACCCATCACCAACTCGAATGGGCTACTGTGCGACGACTCGCTCCGTTGAAGATTATAGCAGAACTAAGCGACGTCAAGGTGATGCACCCAATCCCTATGGTTGGCACTTACAAAGTGTCGCAAGTACTCCTCGAGTAGCGAATTAACCCGCTCCGTCTGTTCGTCCGTCTGCGGGTAGAAGCTGGTCGAGAAGTGCAAGTCCGTCCCGAGGATTTTGAACACTTCCATCCAGAACTTTCCCGTGAAGCGGGGATCCCTATCGCTGACTATGTTCATCGAATGCCCCAAAACTTCACCATGTGGCTGATGAACAGTCACGCGGCCTCCTCTGCTGTGCAGTCCGTTGAAGCAGCAATGAAGGTCGCGTACTTTATGAACCGGTCCACCACCACGAGAATGGACCCAAGCGCCCCCACTTTTGGCAGGGCGGAGATGAAGTCCATCGATATGCTCTCCCACGGTCTGCTCGGCACAGAAAGAAGCTCCAGTAGGCCTCCGGGCTTCTGATGGTCCACCTTGTCTTGTTGGCACACAAGACAAGTGCGCACATAGTCCTCCACATCCTCGCGCATGCGAGGCCAGCAGTAGGCGGCTTCCAGCAGCACCAAGGTCCGCTTTTGCCCAGGGTGCCCAGCCCACTTGGTATCATGGCAGTCCTTGAGCAGCTGTTTCCGCAAGCCACTCCCTTGGGCACGACCATCCTGTCGCCCTTGGTATAGAGAAGCCCGTCTTTCAGCCAGAACCTTCTCGTTTTGCCCTCCTTGACAAGCTTCACTATGGCCTGTGTCAGCGGGTCCTACATGATACCCACTCGAACACGGTCCAGAATGTTCCCCTTGAGCAAGCACACTGATGCGAGCTCGGCCTTCCTGCTGAGCGCATCTGTCGCTTTATTTTTCTTGTCGGGTTTGTACCCCAACTCCATGTCGAACTCGGCTAGAAAATCTTGCCATCTCGCATGCTTCGGAGATAGCTTCTTCTGGGACTGGAAGTAGCTCGTGGCAACATTGTCCGTCATGACCACGAACTTGGTGCCGAGAAGGTAGTGCCGCCATGTCTTCAAGCTATGCACGACCATGGTCATCTCATTCTCTTGCACCGTGTAGCGCCGTTCGGTATCATTCAACTTGCGGCTCTTGAACGCGATGGGGTGTCCTTCTTGCACCAACACTCCACTGATGGCGAAGTCGGACGCGTCCGTATGCACTTCGAACGCTTTGGAGTAGTCCGGCAGAGATAAGACCGTCTCCTCCGTCACAACCCGCTTCAGTGCCTCGAATGCCTCCTCGCATCGGGCGTCCAGCTCCACGCCCGATGAACCGCCAGTAGTAATTCGCCAAGCCAAGGAACGATCGTAGTTCCGTCGGCCTGGTGGGAGCCTCCCCCTCCCGTATGGACTGGATCTTTGCTCCGTCCATCCATATCTTGCCATGTCCGATCGAGTGCACCAAGAACGACACCTCTTCTTGTGCAAATGAGCACTTCTCCCGCTTAACGAAGAGTTCGTTCTCCCTCAACACTTGGAAGACGGTCTTCAAATGCTCAATGTGCTCCTCCATCGTGTTTGAGTACACGACGATATCGTCGAGATAGACCACGACGAACCGATCCAGGTAGGGATGAAAGTGCTTGTTCATCAAAGTACAAAAAGTTGCAGGAGCATTTGTTAGACCAAAAGGCATAATCATAAACTCATATGCGCCATACCTCGTGCCGCATGCCGTCTTAGCCTCGTCGCCCTCAACAATCTGGACTTGATAATACCCCAAGCGCATATCAAGTTTGGAGAAGTATCTTGCACCTCCCAATTGGTCGAACAAGTCCGCCACCAACGGGATGGGATATTTGTTCTTGACGGTCACCTTGTTTAGTGCACGATAGTCAATGCACAAACAAAGGCTTCCATCCTTCTTCTTCTGGAACAGCACCGGTGCACCGTACGGGACCTTTGACGGTCTGATAAAGCCCGCATCCAGCAGCTCCTTGAGTTGCCTCTTCAACTCGTCTAGCTCGGGCTGGGCCATGCGATATGGAGCCATGGCGGGCGGCTTCGTGCCCGGCTCCAACTCGATGGCGTGGTCTACCTCCCTCCGCAGAGGTAGCCTCTTTGGCAACTCCTTCGGCATGACGTCCCCGAACTCCACAAGGACGTCATCAATCTCAGGCGGAAGATCCCCCTGCGCGGGCGCCTCCTCCGTTTTGAGCACTGCAAGGTAGGTCATCTCTCCGTGTCGCATCCCCTTCTTGAGTTGTAAGGCGGAGAGGGCCTTCCCTTCGTAAGCTCGTCTCGTGCAACTGTCACCATGCACGGGGAGCTCTCCTCCATGATCCCGACGACTCCCAGATGCGGCATTGGGACTGCCTTTGCCGAAGTAAGGAAGTCTATCCCTAGGATCATGTTGAAGTCATCCAGTAGCGCGGCCGTGAGACTGGTGATACCCGTCCAGTCTCCCAATTGGATCTTCACGCCTTTGTCTACCCCCTGCACAGGGCGCGCCTCTAAGTTGACCGCCTTCATCTTGCTTGAGTCTTTTTCAAATACCAGACCCAAGCGCTGGACCTTCGCGTCCGAGATGAAGTTGTGGGTTGCACCTGTGTCGACTATTGCCCTCGTGTTGTGGCCGTTGATTTTCACGTCCACGTACATCAGCTCTCGATTCGGGGCTTTGGTCACGACCGTCTTGCTCTTCAAAGCATTCAGTAGGCGCAGGGCACCCATGTGAGCCCCCATCTTAGGCTCCTCGTCCTCGGCCTCCCCGCCTTGGACCACGTTCACCCTCTTGCCTTTGTTGGTGCAGTCGCGTGCGAAGTGATTTCCACCGCACACGAAGCACTCGATCTTTCGCTTCGTCGGAGGTTTCGCAGGATGCTTGTCCTTCGACGGGGCTCCCTTTCCGTTGTTCTTTTTGTCTCCCCCACCGTTGAACTTGGAGGTGGTCTTTGTCTTGGGCTTGGGCTTGGGAATATCGCTCCGCCGATACTCCATCTTCTCGGCCGCTACAACGGCCGTGTTCAGATCTGTCACGCGTTGCCTCTGCAACTCTTGTGCCGCCCACGGTTGCAGATCGTCTAAGAAGAAGAACATGCGATCTTCTTCGCCCATACTGGAAATGGAAAGCATCAGGCGGGTGAACTCCGTCACATACTTCTTGATGGACCCGATGTGTTTGAGTTGTTGCGAGGAAGCTCCGCCTCGCGACGTACTCCATATTCTCCGGGTAGAATTGAGACTTGATCTCCTTCTTGAGATCCTCCCAAGTCTCGATCGAGCAGAGTCCATTTTCTATCTCGATGCACCTGCGTCGCCACCACAACATAGCATCATCAGACAAAAATAGGGACGTCGTGTTTACCTTGTCGGTCTCATCTTCGATGCGAACCGCCTTCAGGTACCGCTCGACATTCCAGATAAAGTTATCCACCTCCTTCGCGTCTCGCACGCCGTTGAAGGATTTAGGTTCTGGATACTTCACCTTTTGGGACGCCTCCCTCCTCGGATATGCACCACCAGCAATGGCCTTCTCGAGGATCGTCGCTTTGGTTTTCAACTCTTCGTGCAGTTCGGCATTCTCCGTCTTGGTAGCCTTTTGTTCCTCCTCGAACTCGGCTTGCATCTCGCGGAGTTGCTTCCGAAACTGCGTCACTGTCGTAGCAATGTCAGTCCCTAACCCATGGGCGAACTCATCGTGAGCCGATTGGTTCTGCTCCACTTCATGCTCGACGGCCATCACGCCCTTCTCCAGCATCTCCACGCAGGACGCCAACTCGCCAAGGGCCCGTTCCATCGACGGCTCCTTGCTCTTATCCTTCCTCGAGGGCTTTGCCTTCTCCGTAGGCGATGCGGGTTGCTCCTCGTGGTGGACGATCTCGGATGAGGACATGACGACGATCGAACCTTTGCTTTGATACCACTTGTCACGAGCTTAGTGTTTTTGCTAGCACTTCGTCCCGTGCGGCGCACTATCTTCCTCCTCGAAGACTCGTGCAAGCCATCTCAACACGACTTAGCTAAATTGCTAAGGAAAATAAGAAGATTGGAGCAAAGATGGGACTCGTAAGAATTTCTTTATTGACTTGGAGTGCTTACAAGTTTTTAGGTGGTGAGGAACAAATGAGGCATTCCCCTTTTATAATGGCTCATAGAGCTTTACATGGAAACTTCTGGAAAGAATATTCCAGAGATTATTCTTCCTGCCATAACTGGAATGGCATATTCCATGATTATTCTCTAGGGACATAGGAAAATTCACGGGCCATCCAGAAGCATCTTGGGCCATCTAGAATGATCTTGGGCCTTCCAGAGAAATCCACCGTCTTCTGGAGAGTTCCGCCATGTTCTGGAATGTTCTAGAAGCTTCCCGCATAACCTTGGTCCGTGGAAAGGTTACGCAACTTGATCTCGGATGGGGTGCAATATTTGGGACGTTGCATGGTGCTCTGATTTTCAGTCTCAAGTCATGGATTTTTGGAAAAGAAGGTATTTACAAATACAAAGACATCCTAATTTTGAACGATACAGTCAGAGTTCTATTGGGCCAAAAAATACCAACAGTGGCCACCTTGTCCCTCCGTCGACTGTTTCCTCTGGGGTTACCATATTACTTTCAACTTAACCTTTCTGAAGAAATGGGAAAAAAAATCCTTATGATGCACAATTTCTAGGTTTCACCTTCAACCACCTAAGGAGCTCATTTTAGCAAGTGATTAGGTTGACCATTCTGGGGATCCTGAAATTTATTGGAGGCTGGTGCTCTGATTTTCAGTCTCAAGTCAGGTTCTTTTGAAAAAAGAAGGTATTTACAAATACAAAGACATCCTAATTTTGAACGATACAGTCAGAGTTCTATTGGGCCAAAAAATACCAACAGTGGCCACCCTGTCCCTCCGTCGACTGTTTCCTCTGGGGTTACTGTATTACTTGCAACTTAACCTTTCTGAAGAAATGGGGAAAAAATCCTTATGATGCACAATTTCTAGGTTTCACCTTCAACCACCTAAGGAGCTCATTTCAGCTCCGTATAGTGGCAGGATGTGGTAATTTCTTATAGATTGCATATTTCTCCTGTGGATTGTTGTGTATATGATATCTCATGCTTTTAGTATGTGGGTTCTGCCCGCACTAGGGTTTTAAAGAAATGAGGGTAATTGGATTTAAATTTATCACTATCAAATCAAGTATGGATTTCCCATTTTTGTCAATGATATGGGTAGTACTATATCAGATTTATGGGAATAATTTCCCTGAACTTTCAAACCTATAGGTATAGGTTAGTTCCTAGATTATTTGTATCTGTTGGCAATAAATCTGGTAAGTGAGTATTCAAATGATGTGTGTATATATACGCTATGAGAAATATACAAATATGGTAGCCGCAATGTCATGTCCCGCTCCCAGAATATTGGGAAAATACGAGGACGGACATGGCCAGCTACGTCGTACAAGGTGTGAAAACGTCGTACGACGGTCACGGCTGTCTAGAAAACATGTGGGTGGACTCTAACATACTATGACGTCAGTCCTAAGGCTGACATATCCTAGTATCTCAATCCAACAACAAGAAGTTACAAGAGTAAATCGTACATGATACTAAAAGGGCATCTCAAGATACATTTCATTTATGATCATGAAGCTAGTGAATATAAAATGCGACACTAGCAAAGTAAAATATTGCATGATCGCTATATCAGCTATGGTCTAATATATACAATCATAACTGCTTAAAGTAGTGAACAGACAAAAGAAAGGACTAACACATGTCCTGGCTAAAACCACAAAAGTATAAGAATGACAAACGAGTGGTATGGAGAAAGAACCCACTCGCGAGCTGCGACTGCTATCCTACGGGTGGAAGTCATCCAGCGGAAGGTACGGCAGATTCTCGGGCTCCTCTGGTTGATCTGGCCGAACAAAACCAGTAGGGTCAGAACCCCAAGCAACAAGTACCACAAAGGAAGTCTAAGGTGAATGACCAAAACTCATAACCACAGTAAATACATAAATGCGATAAAATAATAAGTGCGGGTCGAGACTTGTGCGGTACCAATGCACGCATCTCGAAAAATAACAAGAAATAACATAAAGATAGCCACAAAATTATATTAAAGAGCAAGATAGAACGACGAACGGTCAAAGGGCATCGGAACTACTCTGGAGCAGGACCACGACCCGTAAAGCAAACAAGGATCAGGATTGCAGACCGTTACCCGAGCATGACTCAGCACTCCAACTACGCATCGAAAACAAAGGCAATTGCAAGAGTAAAGACAAGTCATGCAACAGAACACGGTCAAGCAATCCTACGACTTTCTACTTGTTAACTAGATAGGATAATCACAAGCCTTATTTACTAAAGACAAGTGAGGAACTTCGCTACCATCGGCACTGCAGGAACCCGGATCGCCAAGGAGCGCTTGTTGAGCTATGAGCAAACAATATAACATGAGCTATAATATGAGCATTAACATAAGCATTAACTGAAAAATACATAACATGTAACAAAAAAAGAAGTGTCGTAGCACACGAGCTATAAAGGTGATGGGCCCACGCCAATCGGGGTTATCTATGCCTCTTGAGCTATGAGCGATTGGAGTTATTGGTAGTGCGACTATCCTCCCCTCCCAATGCACTATATGAGATCTACTAGCCAATTATCTTACGAGTTTTTTTTTTTTCTTGATTCTCAGAGTCATGGACACTAGAGAATCGACCTAGTATGACGAGCCACGATACGAGCTATTCACGAGTTATCACTTGCGAACTTATCGTATTTCACAACACGCAATACATCGCACAATACTCACACTTGATTGCCATATGCCAAAAATGCAGCAGGTTAACATAGAAAGACAATCCACGATATCGCATAGGGTATGTACTTGTGTCAAGCATATACATGAAGGATACAACAATATACGTGGAGGATACAACAATCTAATTATCTCACAAAATCATTACATTTTGGTAAAAGTCAAATAGTTGAAGGATATTTAAAACAAGCAAAAAAAAGAATGGCAATAGACGCATAAGCCAGACATTATACGCACATAGCACCCTCAGGTGCATGGCGAGATCAGGCGCATGACACCAAACAGACGCATGACGAGACCAGGCGCATAGCATAATTAGGTGTATGGCGAGATCAGGAGCATGACACCAAACAGACGCATGGCGAGATCAGGCACATGACACCAATATGATGCATAGGGAACCTAGGCACATAGTGCGCATGCTTACCAGGGGTGTATGCGGCAGGATCTATGGCCACTTGGTATTTCTGCCCCATGGCCTCCTGCGCATAGAGGGTCGTCTTCTCCAAACAGTAGCAGAAAACCGATGATAAGCTCCAAAATTCCTAAAACTTCAAATTGCCATAAATTTCTCAAAATAATTCGAAATCTGGCAAAACAAAAGATAAAACTGCATGAAATTGAACTTCCTACAACATGGGACAACTGGTTTTCAAAAATAACAAGTTTTACTAGATCAATCCCACATAAAATGATAAAAATCCTAACTTTGAAATTTAGA
The DNA here is from genome assembly GCA_029216955.1 of Iris pallida. NCBI lineage: Eukaryota > Viridiplantae > Streptophyta > Magnoliopsida > Asparagales > Iridaceae > Iris > Iris pallida. The sequence goes on along the minus strand of JANAVB010004599.1, from coordinate 17,763,828 downwards.
TATAGGCCCAAATATCCCTCAAATCCGAAATACCAACTAGTAAACTTGTAGAGAACGTAGAGGTGCATAATATAGAACAAAAATAAGTAAAGAAAATCATAGAAACAAAATTTATGGTCACTCCATTAGGCAAGGTATACTTGCCTAGGGTTGGTTGAGGGAAATGAAGTAAATGAATGGAATGAATGAGGAGAAAGAGAGTGTAAGATGGTTAATATATGGTGGAGGAAAATGATCTTGTCCTTTAGATGTGCCATGTCACCAATCCAAGCCACTAGGAAAACCATGGGTCCAATGGTCCAAGAGTGAACCGGGTCATGGATCCATTCTTCATACGGGTCCTAGTACGGGTCTATGGCAATGCTAATGGTTATTCTACAAGTTCAGGGTAGTCTCACGTATGGAAATAAAATACAATACTCAAAATTCGAAACCAAAAATACGAAACACAAAATAGACCTTGATTTATGAGAAAAACTTTAAATGCCAAAATTTTCAGAAATACAAGTTCGGAAATGAACGTGACACTCAATATCCACTCTGTTTCCGCTGTGTTGCGCTTGCTCTCTTACCCAAAGTGAACATCAAAAAAGTTGGTATTTCAAGAGTTTAGGTTTATATTGTAATGGTTCTTTTTGAACAGCCGACATTGTTAACAAAGTATAGGGAAGGAAAATTATTAAAAGTTAACCTTAATATAATTAGAGAACTATGGGAGTTTTCAACGTGCTAGTTATGTAATTTCTATGCTGTATGGACAGGTAAGCTATAAATCTTAAAATTATAAAGATGAAACTTGCAATAAGTTGGCACATTAAACTGGGTACTTTCATGAATAAGTACTAAAAGTATATCAATGAAAATGTTTTCGTTTCTAAATTGAAGTGTGATTGTCAACTATTAAGCCGTGAGCTGTTGCTATATGTTTCATAGCACCCGGAAATGTGGCTTGAAATCCATCAGTTTTGTTATGCTTTTTAAGTGTAACACAACAAGAGAGATGATACTAACTCAAAATGGACTCTAGTAGTTTGGACCCTGATGTAATCTCCAGTCGGGTTTTCTTCAATTTGGTTTTGGTCCAAAGTATATAAGCATAACTAATTCTTATTCTCAAACATGATTGGGTCATAGAGCACTTAATTTTAAATTGGTTTTAGATCGGGTCTGATAGACCTAGTCTGGGTTCACACAATCTAGTTCTTTTAATTAATCTCTGAGAAAAGTAGGGATCTAGATGTTCGGCTTGGGTTCATCTATTATTTCCTTCCTGGTCTATTAAATCACCTGTAACCTAAAGTAAAAGGTTGTGTTTCGAGCATAGTTTGCAGTATCGGCTAATACCCGATCTGATACGGTTTGGCATGTCCCGATATCGATGTTAGGGGTCTCTTTCCATGTCAATTTGGTAGAGAAAATTGAATGAAAAAGACCAATCAACGATGGTGTAAAATAATGCAAGTGAAAAAAATTTATTTATCGCAGGTAAACCAATCATTAAGGGTGACTATTATTTCATTCAATTTCAAAACTATTAAGAAACAACACATAAAAGAACTAAAAGTATGCCTAAATATATAAAATATATTTTTCCTGAATTTTTAGTAATTTATTAACAAATATCTACTTTTCAATACCCAAAATATTTCGATAAACTGCCGATACCGTCGATCCTGAAACTGCTAATGATCTCGATACCCATAGGAAGTGTCCGATACCGATTCCGATACCAATATTGTGAACCTTGGTTTCAAGCTTACACACCATCCAGTTTGTGCGAGACACAAGCTTATGTTTTAAACCATAATGTCAGAAATTACGTGGCTTGGCAACGCCACTCGCTAACTGTGACAATATATTTTGAAGAGACTGTTAATTTTATGGATAGGGCAAAAAAAAAAAATATGACACGGTAGAATCAGAATGAACAGTGTATTTATTTGGTAGTCCACAGGAAAACGATCATCTCTAGTGCAATATTATTTCTCCCTTCACCTTTACTCCATGGTCACTGTGGTTTTGCTTTGTAGCCTTGGTATTCTTTCAGATGTGTTTTCAGGATGTTGGGGTATTCTGAAAGGAAGCAGTAAAAGAAGCATACCATGGCAGCTACTTTGGCTCTCCTGTCATGACGTTGGTCAGTCTTTGTAAGTTTAGTATGTATATGTATGTACGAGTTTACTATATATTTTGTACTTGAGAATGGCTCTGGAGACAGAATGTCCATGAGTGTTACAAAATTGATCCCTTTTTCCCCCCTTTTTGTAATGATTACAATCAAAGAAAGATTAAAATAAAAAAGAATGCTCTAGTCGTCCTTTGTTAGTTAGTGAAGTCAATATTTTGGAAGATCCTGCACATTTTGTTGAGTTTCTCTGGGTAGAGTTATGTTTGTCGATATATTATTCGGTTTATTTGGTTGAAGCAAAATTAGACCCGTATTTTTTTTTTGTTATGGTCTAGATTGGGGGAGTCATGAACGTGGTAATTTTAGTGGAGGATCTCAAGCATTCTCTAAAACGTAAATTGTTAGATTAGTTTGGTCCCCAATTGTTTATAGGAAGGTGTCTGTAGACAAAAACATGTGACAAAATGGGACTGATGTCCAGGTCTCCCTGCGCCCCGTGGATTATGGCCTAGTGGTAGAAACGGAGGGTCCGGCACGGAAGAAGCAGGTTTGAATCCTATTTTGGTATTTGTCAAGCCGAAGAAAAGGACACCTAAAAAAATATTAATATTGCGAGTAGTGTGAGCTGTTGTTTGTTTGAGCTTTAGCTTCTGTTAGGCCTCTGGGAGCTGGGCAAAGTAGTATGATGTATCTTATCATTCATTCTCGACTCTCGGTGCGCTTGAGATTAGTTTGTTTCTGCGCTGCTCCCCCACGCACAAACACACGAGACAAGACTAGGAACCTGGGTGGCCGAGTATTTTGACGCATGCATGATTCCGTTCGAGTGTGCCTGTGGTTCGTTCGCCTCTTAATCGTACGTTTACTGGGCTGCTGCGTGCAGATACATAAACGAAATAGCAGATTCGTTCTTCTATTTCTGGAACGTCCCTCCCTAAAAAAAAAGGGTCTAGAAGGTAAAGAGGCAGATTTGTTCCTCTATTTCTTGTTATTGAGCGTCTCTGATTCGAGTGTTTCTAAAATAACAGTTATTGAAAAAAAATTGGACCGTACATATTTTTTTAAAAAAAGGATAAATAATTGTATGGTCCAAAAAGTTGAATCACCAAAAAGGTGCATCAAATAACTCATATTTCTAATATCCTTAATATCGGTTATCCGGATCCCTAGAAAACCCAATATTTAATATGCATGTTCTCAACTTTTACTCCTCCTCGAGACTTAGGACACGTATCTAATTAATTAATTAATAATATCGCAGGAAAAGAAAAACCGACTCGTAAAACATGAGTTGGTGTGGTTGGAGTGGTTCGCCCACGTGACATGATAACCTTTCTCCTTGTTATTATTTTGTTAGTCATATTGGACGTGGGTCCAAGTACGAATTATACACATATATATAGAGAGAGAGATATGGGATCGTGGGAGTTCCGTCGTCTTTGACTGTTCGATCGAGCTAGCGCACGCACGGACATCCTGATCCGATGGTGCAAGGGGCATAAAATTTTGACAGGATTCCGCATACAGGACTCTTGATTCGTCCTCATATATATATATATATATTTATTTATTTATTTATTTTTTTTTTTTTTTTTTTTTTGAAGCAAGGGTACTACTTGTGGCGAACTCGCCTCCACTGAGGCTCGAACTCCCGACCACTTGGGCCGCATGCATCTCTCTTAACCACTAGGCTAGAGGTCATTTGCATATATATATATATATATATATATATATATATATATATATATATATATATATATATATATATAATTTTACAGTTTGCACCTAACCCTATGATGATCCGGTTCCGTCGCAGTTGCACCTCTTATACAGCATCTATTTGCTGACCGAGTCTCCCACCTACGCCTTTCTCTCTCTCTCATCCTCTAATGCATACACCATTTAATTGATTAATTAATTAATTATTAATTTATTTCGCCATTTACTTATTCATGTTATAAAAAAAAAGTTAGATAAATTGATTGCAAGTATTCATGTACGTATAACTTAATTTCTTTACATGTATAGTAAGTCAATGTGGTCGTCAGTGCTCTTATTTGTGAATTAATAACGTTACGTGTGTGTGTGGCTTCGTTTCATTTTATTACTGCAGTCGCTCTCGCTCCTCTGAGTGGCCCTCTGGTGATAGCTGAAGCCCTAGGCGGCAGCAGCAGCAACAACAAGAAGAAAAAGAAGAAGAAGAAAGACGATGGTAGTTCCCTTTCTAGACGCTTCTCTGCTACAGCAACAAAGTCATCATCCGCCGCCGCCGCCGCCGCCGCCGCCGCGGCCTCCTCGAAGAAGAAGGAGGAGGACAAGTACTTGCTCAAGAGACGCGACGAGCATCCCATCTCCAATCCTCTCCCCGATGCATCATATCCTCCTCCTCCTCTTCAACCCACCCAGCCCGGCGCAACGCCCCCACCGGAGACGGACCGCTTTGTCCTGCCGAAGCGGGAGTCCGAAAGCATCCGCGTCGACGACGGCGGCGACCAGAAGCCGAAACCAATGTCCCCTCCGGCTCCGCCTCTTCCAGCGGCTGCACCCGCGACGACGACAATGCCAGCCGAACCATACGTCCCGATCCCGGTCGTCGATCATGACTCGACACAAGGCATTGATGCTTCCCAACCCGACAGGGAAGGCAAGTCTGTAGAAGCGAAGCTGAAGCCGAAGAAGAAGAAGAAGAAACGCCCACGCCCGCGAGAGGACGTTGATGACAAAGGAGAAACCCTGCAGGCGAAGGCGACGAAGACGAAGAAGAAGAAGAAGAAAAAGATAGAAGGGTTGGGTTCTATGGCCTCAACCTTGAAGAAGCTTGCCATGGGGATAGAGGAGGACGCCGACGCCCAACCAGAAGAGCCGCCTACGGATGCGTCGGACAGCAATGCACCCCCGGCAGCCTCGCCCCCCCAAATAGACCCGAGCTGCCTCGACTTGCCCCAGCTGCTGGACGACCTCGCCGCCCTCGCCATGGACCCGTTCTACGGAGTCGACTGCGACGCCACGGCCACCGCCTGCTGGGTCTTCCTCAAGTTCCGGTCCCTCATGTACCAGAAGAGCTCGGTTCTTCCTCTACCTTCCGAGGGAGACGACCAGGAAGCTCGTCCCCGCAAGCCATCCAGCCCTCCTCCTCCTCCCAAGGAACCGAAGGAGAAGAAAGAAAAGAAGGAGAAGGCCGTCAAGGTGAAGCTAGGCAGCCTCTTTAAGAGGTCCAGTGATCCGACCAAGTCCGGCAGGAAGCGCCCCCTCTCCGACCGACAGGAGGAGAGTTCGGCCAAGCGGTCCAAGAAACTGGACCAGCTCAAGTCGCTGGCTGCCGGAAAGAAGGCTACTCTTGCCCCCCAGACGGCACCGCAGGGGCACAAGGACAGCAATGCTGCTTTGACGTCCGCAAATTCGTCCCTCCCCGTCGCCGCCGCCGCCGCCGCCGCTGCTGCTGCGGACCCAGCCGGCAAACCAGAGAGGCAGGAGCCGCTTCTGCAGCTGCCGCCAAAGAAGGAGAGCCCGACCAACCTGATCCTGAAGTTCCCGCCCCGGTCGACCCTGCCTTCCGTCGCGAACCTCAAGGCCCGGTTCGCCCGCTTCGGCCCGATCGTCGTGGACCGCTGCCGCGTGATCTGGAACACGCACTCCTGCCGGGTGCAGTTCAGGTACAAGGCCGACGCCCTGGAGGCCTACAGCTACGTGAGGGACAACAACCTCTTCGGGCAGATCCAGGTCAGGTACAGCGTCAAGGAAGCCGAGATGCCGGGCCCACAGCCCGATCCCGGGAGGCGGCTGCCGGAGCCGCAACCCGTGAGCTCCTCGCAGTCGAGGCCGGGGAATGGAAGGCCCTCGCATCTCCCGCTGAAGTCTATCCTGAAGAGGCCCGGCGGTGAGGATGCAGGGAAGGAGAACCAGCGGGTGAAGTTCAAGCTGACCGGCGATGTCGAACGGGCGTCGGCGCCGGTTAACGCCAGTTCTCCGGACGTTCCGTCACTACCGCTGCCGTCGTCGTCGTTGACTTCTTCAACCCGAGCCCCGAAGTCGTCTACCGATTTCCTGCCACCGAGAACCGCCACCTTCGCACCCCAGTTCCCGCTTCTGCCCCGTCCCGTGCCATCTCAACCGCCTGCTTCGATGCTGCCCCGCTCGTTTGAGCCTCCGCCGCTGCCTCTCCGTCCCCAAAACAGACCTCCGGTGAGCCAATTTGGCGAGCCTCGTCTGCGCCAACAAGTCCTGCGGTACGGCGGCGCGGCCGAGGAGAGGAGCAAGAACGACGACGATACGGACGTGACGCACAAGTTGCTTAGCTTGATGCTCCGCTGCAACGACATTGTGACCACGCTCAAGTCCTTGCCCGGCTTCGTGTCTTACCGCCCGTTGTGAACCGTCCCGACGACCGAAAGAGAGATGAACCCGAGGCATAGGCACGGCGGTGCTGTGTCCGTGTTCGTATCGTGTCGTGGATGTTGAGCCGAGACAGAGAACATTCGTTTCATCATAAAAATGATACTCCAAAAGCGAACTAGTATAATGAGATTACCGAGTAGAGAAACTATTTGATGTTATGTTTGCTGTTTGTGGGCGATAGATACTATCGCGCCCACCCCGACGTTGCTTCCTATCTATTGCTACTTAAACAAAAAAAAAAAGCTAATTTGTTCCCGGAAGACTGCGCTCATTCACAATTGTCTGGAAGTCAGTCTGAAAGTCCCACTTCTGTAGCATATACAGTCCAAAATAAACACCTTCAATGTTTGGATAAATTTTGAAAGTGCGGTAAAAGAGACTATTGTAACATATTATTAGCGGAAAATTTCATGAGAAGCAAAAATATTTGTAAAAATTGTGTAAAAGATACTAAGTTTAGGAAATTAGCAAAATGAGCATAGTCGCGCCTAAAAATAGGGCGTAGAAAATTTTGACGTCCTAATTTAGGTCGTCAAAATTCATTCCTTCTTAATCTCATCTCTCTTATTCTTAATCCCTTCCCTCCCGATTAAACAACCTATACTCCAAAAATGCGCGCCCTAAAAAGAGGCGCCAAAATTCAACCGAAAAAGCACGCCCTAAACAAGGGCGTGGAATTTCTCCCCCGCGTGGCCCTCGACTGTGCGGCCTCGGCTTGTGCCGCGTGCCGCTTGATCCGCGTGCCCTCGGTTGCAGAGATTTTTCGCTCTTTTTAGGTGTCACTTTTGACCAAAAGAGATGGAAAGTTTTGTAGGTTAGTGGTTTGATTGCAGGCTTTAAGATGACATTGTAAAATGTGTTTTGTCTTGTATTGTCAGCTACATGTATATGAAGTGAAGAACACTTCTTGCAGAAGCAGAGAAGAGAAGCGGAAGAAAGAAGAGGAAGAGAGTAACACACGCAGTCGGAGAAGAAGAAGAATTATTTCTATCAAATAAAGGTTAGTGAAACTTTTTTGTATAGCCAGTGTGTTAGTATAGTCTCAGAGATCCCGAAAAAAAATACGCCTTAAAGAAGGGCGTAGATTTTACTATACTGTACAAGTTCTGCTCAAATTAATGTATAATATTTGTCATTAATTTATAGATGGATGTTCGAAATGACGGTCGGATACCAGGTGGGCCTACAACACAGGGTATTATCCAGGAACGAGGCCGTCACGTTTCAGATCTGGTATTCGACGGAAAGGTATTTTAGTTAAAGTAAATTATCATTATTATAATTGATAATTATAGGCACTAAAAAATTTCAGACATTATTTAGTTATATGATTATCCAACGGTAAAATTACGTGAGCATGGAGACTGGCGCCACGGATAGCATCTCACAACTCGTTAGAATGAACTTGTTTTATCTTTTGGCTTTTCCTATGTTGACGCTATTCGTCTAAGGCGTCACGATAGATATCTATTGTTGAGTTTGATAGAGCGGTGGTGGCCAGGACGCAACACATTTCAGCTTTCCTTCGGTGAAATGTCGATCACTCTGGCCGACGTGGCCATGATTTTGGGGTTACCGATTACTGGTAGCCCTATATATTTTGAAGATGAGAGAAGTGTTGGAGATCTTATCAGAACATTTCTTGGTGTGGAGCCGGAACCGGATCAAGGTACTAGTTCCGGTATCAAAATGACTTGGCTTCGAACAACTTTTATGCATGTTCATCGGATTGGAAATACACCGGTTCCTGTAGACGAGCAACGGGTACATTATATAGTTTTCTATAATTATTGTACTATATAATATAGTTTTAATACTTGTTTATATTTGCAGCTTGTATGTTGCACTAGAGCTTATTTACTAAGCCTGTGCGGTGTATTGTTATTTCCCAACGGGACCGAAAATAAGGTTACTGCAAACCTCCTCCCATTTTTTGAAGACTTACAAACTCCTACAAAGCATGCATGGGGTGCCGCAGTGTTAGCCTATGTTTATCATTCGATGACTAATTTTGTTACTATTGGATCGGAATGTGATGTACACACCAATATATGTGGATGTATTACACTTATGCAGGTATAATTGGGAAAAAAAATTCTTCATAAATGGTTATTAAGTTAGAAAATTGATATCATTTTTATTGTTTGTTAATCTGCATCTATGGTCATACGAATATTTTTATATCGGTAGGCCACTTACTCGATACAGTGTAGATGAGCGGGTCTTAGGCCAGGGGAGACACCAGAAGAAACGGCAGCTAGGCGAATGCGATTAGGTCTTAGGCGAGTTCCCCGTAGGCATTATGATAGAATGAATAGAGGTGAATGATTAAAAGTTGTGTTGTATTGTGCAATTATGTATAAATTTAATTTATGACTTTTTTGTTTATTTTTCTTTATAAATTTCCGAAATTACAAGATTACAAAACATTTTAAAAAAATGAAATTTAAAAAATAATAAAAATTTCACACATTTAGAAAAATACAATAACATTTACTGTGTCGGTTGTCTTGTGCAATTTCTCCTGTTGTGTCCAAGTCCGTTACAATTGCTGCAATGTAGATCTCTTGTCGGCAACTCCTTTGTCATAAAATGATTCTTTTTAGGTCTGCCAGCTCTACGTCCAACTTTAGGTATTCCAATTTCACCTATTACCAGTTCACCTTGAGGAGTGTATGGAGATGGAATTGGTTCCATACAAGATGCATAAACACTTTTAAGTGTTTCAACAGAAAATTGAGCAGGATAATAACTTTCAATCTGTAAGCTAGTAGATTCACAGGCAAAATAAGCATGTACACATGGTAAAAGAGTGTGTTGCCAACGAAAACATGTACATGTTCTATTTTCTAACTGTACCACATAACATCTACTTGTTTCATGATCAAATATTTCAAATAAATAACCTTCAGTACGCAACATTTGAAAATGATGTTTCTCTCTTTTTAAGCGAGCCATAGTCTTAAGCATCCTTGGACAAAAGTTGTTGTCCATATTTTCAGCATTTTGTCGATGCTTTTCATGAATTGTTATGATCTTCGCTCTAATACCATCAAGCAATGTTGTTATTGGTTTATCACGCAAATTCTTAATCCAAGTATTAGAACATTCTGCAATGTTGGATGTGTTGATATCGAGTCTAGAACATGGTACATAAGCTGTTATCCAATGTGAGAAATTATGATTTTCTTCATTGGTACCAACTATCCAATTAAAAACACGAATATCCGCGGACTTAATTCTTTCAAACCATTCTGTTGCATCCACAATATTATAAGATCGAGCAAGTTTATCCAACCATTGTCACGCCCCAGTACCGAAATACGGAGACGGACTAGGCCAGCTACACCATATGAGGTACGTAACGTCATACGGCGATCGTGGCTGTCGAGAGACTAGGGGGTACATGCTACAATCAAGTCTCCTATGGTCCCACAGAGTTCTATGTCTCAATCAATCAAATCACATCAGCAAATAGATGAACATTAAAGATAAAGCTGTAAGGCGTCCCCGACGCTGTATCAAAATGATCATGAGAGACTAGCTTCATAATTTAGCTATCTCGGAGAGTCAGGAGTACAAAATTATACACAGCTGCAGTCTGTTTAATTACAATTATGTACTGACACAAAATATCGAGTAATTCGGCTAACAGGTGCCGGTGGCTAAACGCCGCAAAAGTATAAGCAGGAGTGGTGGAGAAGAAACCCACTCGAGTTCCCGAACTGCCATGCTCCTAGTATGCACCATGGATGTCAGGAAGGAAGATCGTGTCCTCAGGCTCTGCTACGGAATCTGGCCAAACAAAACCAGCGGGGTCAGCCCCGAATAGCAAGTACCGCCAAAGGGGCACAAGAGTTAAGACTAAAAACCCAGTTAATAGAATGATTGATAATAGTAATACTTATGCTACCATTATAGGGTAACGCCACATCCTCGAACCCATATGGCACCCTTACAACCAAACAAGGACAAAAGGTGCCGCATGGAGTCGGGACGCGTCGTACTCTATAACTTTCGCATAAGTTAAAGGGTATAAACAATAAAATCTCCTGATCGTGACTTCGGTCGATAGCCTATCGCAGCACAATAACCAACCCAACAATCAAACAAGAACATGGGTTGGATCATGTACCATGATAGACCATGTTCCTCAGTCATTCACAGAAGTAGCACTTCACAACCAGAATAAGTCTTCCGTTCATAACTTCGGTCCACAGCCTATCATAGTACGATAACCAACCCAACAATCAAACAAGAACATGGGTTGGATCACGTACCATGACAGTCCGCTTCCCTCAGTTACTCACGGAAGGTAATAGGATACAAGCAAGTCGTTTTCACGGCCAATCAAGTCTACGAGTTTCTAGTGGGACGAGGTTATCCTCGCATCATGTTATTAGAAAATCCTCAGATCGTATCCTTCCAGCAAGGCTAGCCAACCCAGGGGTTCGCGTAGACAGGTATGATTGAGCACAGGTCCCTCGTAAGGCCACCTTGCTAAAACATATAATATGTAGCAGGAATTAATCGGATACAGTCATCCACTCGTTGCAGATGACACAGTATCCGTGGAGACCAGCCGGCGCGTCAAGACAGTATCTCAAGGCGGCTGGTGTAACACGATCTCGGGATTTCGCCCTCCCCATGCATCTAGTATATTTAGTTGCCTAGTTTAACCCTAGGTGAAATCTGGACTCACATGTTGTGGCCTGCATGATTATCCTCCTAAAATCGTACCTTAGTATGAGTACCCCAAAGAGGATTCATGTCAATCAGTATGTCAACATGTTCTACCCTCCTTAGTGTAATACATCATTGCAAATACGCCACGTGGAGTTACGAGTCTTTTGTCGAGCATGAACAAGAACTGGGACATTCAGGTATGTGTATCAGGTAGGAACACTTTGTTCTCCGGGGTCACATTAGTGCTCTTATCATGCTCAGGACAAAAGGCGTAAGGATATTAAATGGGCATATAATATATATATATATATAATAATAACAAGGTAACAATATAGGGCACAAAAGTCCATGCGGCTCAAAGGGAGTGAGTCCATGCGGCCGGGTCAATACTGGTTCATGCGGCTGGGACTACATGCTTATGCGGCTCAAAGAGCCCCAAGGCGCATGCGGCTGGAGAGGCGGGTTTATGCGGACGAAGGGGTGTCAGCGTATGCGGCTGCGAAGGGAGCAATCGCCAGGCGGCCGAGGTTCAACAGCATATGCGGCTACGATCAGACGAAGTCCTATGCGGCTGAGCATGGGCGATACTTATGCGGCTGGATGATGGATGAGCTTTATGCGGCCCAAAACAGCAGCGCATATGCGGCTAGGTGCAACAGAACTCATGCGGCTGCGAAGCTAGCCGCATGAAGTCCATGCGACTCAAGATAACAGGGGCTCGTGCGGCTGAGTCTGAACAAGGCTATGCGGCTCAATTACTTGTCGCATGAAGATTCATGCGGTCAAGTACTCAAGTAAGTCTTATGCGGCTAGGAAAGACTTTCCATGCGGCTGAACTCGAACGAGTCTCATGCGGCTGGAAAGGCCATGCGGCCAGAGACTTGCCGCATGAAGACTCATGCGGTCAAGTACTGCTCTTCTTCTCCACCTGTCCAAGAAGAGGAGCCAAGCAACCATGGCTTCCAAGCTACACAAAACCTTCATCCGGAGCCCAAATCGGAACTACCTTAGGTCAAAATGGGGCAGAACAAAATTCTCTACAACATGGAACCATCAAAACTTAAAAATAATGAAGTTTGCTAGATCAAAACCAAGGAAATCCGAAAATGGTTAAAACCTAGATCTACAAAGATTAAAGCTTCAAAATGGAAAATTTCAAGTTCTAAACTAGTATAGAATAAGGAGAAGAACATATTTTGACAAATAATTTTGTAAGAAAACATCAACAACATTTATGGATCCATCTCTTGAGCAAGTTGGTACTTGCCTTGGTTGGTGGAGGAAAGTAAATGAGAGAAAATAAATGAGAGGAGAGAGAATGAGTTGAGTTATTATATAGAATCTTGGACCCATGGGTTCATGATGAACCAAAGGGTTCATGATGAACCATTGGTGAACCAAGAATGGGTTACCCAAATGAGCCAAAACTGTAGGCCCAAATGCAGAAAATAAATTAGGAAATAATATTTTGTCAAATATTTTTGGGAAATACATGAAGAAATACAGCATAATAAATATAGTATAAATACAAGGTAAATACAATTTATCGATTTACGTATTAAAATACGTATTCCAGGATCGGGAAGTGACAACCATTCTAGATATTTAGGTTTACTACTGCATTGACTTTTCATATTTTGTTTAAAATGCTGAATGCAAAAAAAATGTGGAGAGGTAGGAAAAGTATCGCGCATTGCACGAATTTATCCTTTTTGCTTATCTGATATGAATGAAATACTATCCCACCGGTCAAAGAAATTTTCAAAAGAAATCTTCAAATTGTTTAAAAACCATGTCCATGATCCGGTATTTTCATTTTCAGCAATACAATATACAATAGGATATAACTGGTAGTTAGGATCATGTGCACAGGCCACAAATAAATTACCTTGATATCTTGATGTCAAAAATGTTGCATCAATACTAATTATAGGTAAACAACCACTTAAAAAACCGTCTATACATGCCTTAAAACAAATATATATTGTTTGAAGAACATTATTTTCTTCGGTCTTTAAAAAACATTTGCTACCAGGATTTGTTTCCACAATTGTAAAGCAATATCTTTCAAGATTGCCATATGCATCAATATAACTACCGTTGATTTCAGATAATGCAAGTTCTTTGGCTCTCCAAGCTTTAGAATACGTAATATGTACTCGATAATCTCTAAGTATATCTTTTACAATATGAGATGCACTATAGGAGTGGTTATCTCTAATTTTATCCATTATTTTTTCACAAATCCATGCAGCAGTAGCATGTCGATGATGTCCTCTTGGTAACACCCCGGTACACGAATGTCGAGATTCAAATGTACGAATCTCAAAGATTGTACCGTTACCAATTGCTTTAGCATACACTCTCCAATTGCAACCTGGAGAGTCACAAATGTATACAATTCTTTGAGAATTGTTATGTTTAGCTCTACAACTAAAATTATGAAGAATTGCTATATCACTAATAAAATTTCGAAATGCATAAGATGAAGGAAATTCTTTTCCAACAAATAACTCAGGGGTGCTACCATCTAAATTATCATCATTATTGTCTAAATAATAGTCTAAATCTTCGACTAAGTCGTCACTATCAACGTCGTCAACGTTCTCTTCAACTAAATTTACCTGGTTTGAAGTGCTAGGACTAATATGAAAATTTTGGCTGTTACAAATAGGTTGACTAGTAGAAGAAAGATTTCTGCTAATATTTGTTAATGCTTCATTAATATAAATCTTTATACAAGATGCACCTATATTATCCTGAATAACAAAGTTCCATGCTTCTTCACTATCTATTACTAAAAATGTATCGGTAAAAAAATATCTTATTACGAATTCATAAGTAATAGAAAAACGTTCCACGATAATATTACGTATATTTTCTAAGGAGATATTACACTACTAAAATATGCTCTATTAGCGACGTAATTTAGCGACGGAATAAAATAACGTCGCTAAATATCAAATATAGCGACTCCTTTCTATAGACATCGCAAAACGTCGCTGAATAGCGACGTTCAGCGACATGAGATAAAATATGTCGCTGAATAGCGACGTTCCACACCATATTATTAAATATGTCGCCATATATTAAAATGTTTGCGACGTTTAACGACGTCGCTAACTTTTTTATTTAGGGCACACTGCTTCCTTTTTCCCCCTCACTCGAAAATTTTAGAATTTTATTTTCCCCCTCGACCCCCGGTTACTCCCTCCCCCCGGCGACCCCTACCCCCTCCCCCCCCCCCCGTCGAGCTCCTCCTCCTCGAGCTCCTTCTCCCCCAATCCGAGCTCCTTCTCCTCTTCCTCAGGTAAACCCTAACCTAACTCCTCTCCCTCCTCCTCCTCCTCCTCCTCTCCTACGGACACACACACACAGACACACACACACACGCACAGAGACACACACACACACGGACACACGGTTAGGGGTGCAACTTGGGCGGGCTAAACCCGAACCCAATCGGATAAATCCGTTAATGGGTTGGGTTAGGGTTGAAGATACTCGGGTTCGGGCTCAGATTTGGGTTAAAATATTTGAACCCGATCAACAATCGAGTTGGGCTCGGGTTCATGTGTCGGGTTACCCGACGAACTCGAAATATTGTGTGTGTGTCTCTTTATATTTGAGAGTGTATATATATAAATATATAGGTGTCTTGATATATGTATATATATGTTTATTGGTTGTGTGTGAGTTTGAGTGAGAATGGAGGAAGTTGTTGTGGTAGGTTGTGGTTATAGTTGTGGTGTTGTAGTTGTGGTTTGTGGTGGTGTTCATGGTGGTTTAAGGGGGGATTGAGACCAGCATTTGCAGCAGCAGCTAGGCCAGCATATGCAGCAACAGCTAGGCAGCATAAGCAGCAGCAGCAGCATATGCAGCAGCATATGCAGCAGCAATTGTAGCAGCAAGCAGCAGCAGTATCATTCATTCGGCCACCTATTCACCATCCATCCATTCATTCATCCATCCATTCATCTATCACATATAGCAGTCCATTCATTTATTCATTCACTCATTCACCATTCATTTATTCATTCACCCATTCACCATTCATTCATTCATTCATTCATCCATTCACCATTCATTCATTCATTCATCCATTCACCATTCATTCATCCATTCACCCATTCACCACTCATTCATCCATTCATCCTTTTCATCAAAAACAGTCACTTAACCTCCTTCATGTTGTGTGTGTGTTATTAGTGAGTTAGTGAGTTGAGCGTTTAGTTAGAAGAGTATGTTAGTGGTTAGATAATATGTTAAGAAAATGTTTGGTAATAGGATATGGTTTGTGTTAATGAGTGAGAAAATTATGGAAGATATGTTAGTAAGATTTTATATTAGAAGTTTTGTATTAGAGTTAGATGTGGGCTAGAGTGAGCGTGACAGGTTGAGGTATAATACCAAGATGGTATCACAAGATAATTAGGATTTACCCTAGCTATGTAAGGTAATAGGGTAAGTTAAGGTAATTGTCTAGAAGCTAAGGTATGAGTCTAAGGTGTTAGGATATGGTTAAAAATTGATTGTCTTGGTTGGTAATGGTTAGGATTAGTGCTCTTAGACTAGTTTTGACCTCGGTTGACCGTTTTGACCAAAAGTCAACGAAAGTCAATCGAAAGTCAAACTTAGCCTAAAAGTGACTTGAATTGACCCGAAACCAAACCAGAGTTGACCAATTGACTGAAAGTCAACAATTGGTCAACATTACCTGATGGACCCGACCCAAGCCGAGTTCAACTCGATCCTCCGGGCTTGGTCTTCTTAGGCTTCATATGTTGAACCCGAGGTTGGGCCAGGCTTGGGCTCGGATTAGGCTTATGATTCATCTGGTTGGGCTCGGGTTGACCTCAAGCCCGACCCAACCCGCCCGAGTTGTACCCCAACACACGGTTACCATGTCTCTCTACTATAATATACACTAGAAAGTTCGGACACTGCAAATATCGATATTTGTTCCATGTCTATGTCTAGTGAAGGATAATTGCCTAGACTTAGTCAACTTCACCCAGTTTGACTAGTTTGTCCAAGATATTGACTTAGTCAACTCAACTTTACCTAGTTTGACTAGTTACTGCGCTGAACATGTGTGTCCATTTTGGCAGAATTATTTCCAAATGGATATGAATTACTACTTGCGGAATCGTTCATGGATGTACAATCGTCGTCCTGATGATATGTGTGGTGTGCGGGATGAATACATAGCGAGAGTAGAGCAGTTCCTACAGTTTGCTAAGGCGTTCCCTCAGTACATGGACGACACCAAAATTAAGTGTCCATGTGTGAAATGTCATAACGTGAAATATTATCCAGAAGTGGAAGTGACATATCATTTGTACTCGAGAGGTTTCATGCCTAATTACTATCAGTGGACCGCACACGAAAAACTTGTGTCTTTAGCATCAGAGCCGGAGCCTTATGTTGAGCCGTATATACATGCGGGACCTAATTTTGTTTCAGATAATCATGCATACGACGACGGGTGCGTGAACATGGTTTTCGACGCTGCGGGGCCTAGTTTCATTCATGATGCAGCTGAGGAGGTACCGAATGTCGATGCTGCAAAGTTCATGGAGTTGCTGGAGAATGCAATAACTCCATTGTATCCTGGTTGTGAGGATCATTCACCGTTGGAGGTGGTTACAAGACTGTTGAGCATTAAGTCAGATTTTAACATGTCGCAAGAATGCTACAATCGAGTGTTGTAGTTGATTATAGAGATCTTGCCGGCGGGTGCTAAGTTACCTAAAGACTTCTATCAGTCTAAGAGGATGGTGAGATCGCTCTGGATGGGATACGAGAAAATCGATTCTTGTCGCAATAGATGCATGCTGTACTACAAAGACGATAATGACGCAGATGTGTGCAGATTTTGTGGTGCTGATCGCTATAAGACAACTAGTATAGGAAGGTCTACCGGTGCAAGAAGACCGATCGATTCAATGCACTACTTGCCTTTAACGTCGCGGTTGCAAAGATTATTTATGGTGAAAGAGACGGCCAAAAATATGAGTTGGCACATGCGAGAACAGATTGAAGGAGTGTTGGATCACCCATCCGATGGAGAAGCGTGGAAGCACTTTGATCGAGTGTATCCTAATTTTGCTTCAGATTCGCGTAATGTCAGGTTAGGGCTATCTTCACTACAACAAAAACCCTTTTAATGACGGCTAAAAAGCGTCATTAATGACGTACCATGACGCTTTTTTTCCTACAGCAACCGTCATGAAAATGGGTGTTATAATTGTTTTTTAAAAGCGTCATAAAATAACCGTCATGAATATGATGAGTTTCTGCTACACTTATTTTCAGCGTAGTTTGAAAGCGTTATGAATAGATAATCTGTATAGACTCAATTCAGCACATTTATAACGCTCAATTCTGCACATTTATATATTACTTTCCAAAAATTTATAGATCAATGCTCAATGTTGCTCAATTCAATTTCAAAACATTCATTTTGAACCATATTCACAAGAAAACATCTAAATGTTATAGAGTACCATTTAATCCATTTACAAATATATATACATAACATATATCACCATCTTCATTACATTTTTTCAAAATAAGACATCCAAATACATATATTTACAACTACTACTAGTAAGTAGACCCTCAAAACTATTAGTACATTGGCTTCAACTTTGAGCACATCAAAACTGTCGACATCACGTAGCAAAACCCTGAAAAATGTCTCCCTCCATCATACACTTTGTGTTAAAGAAGTAGCCAAGATGACTACACAACTCAAACAATTCTCTCAGAGGGGGCAGTTCAAGACTATCAGGTGATACAATGGGAGCAAGTAATGGTTCAAATACCTCCCAAACCTTATGTAGGTTGAGCCTTGTATTAATTAATATAGCACCTGCTATGCTTTCGACAATGTCTGCAAGAACCTGCGACAGCAAAAATGATACAAAGTAAATAACACCGTAAAAAGCAATGCTAGATACTCTGAAAAATCATCATACATAATGTTTAGATTTCTCAGTCATCATTATATGATGTTTAGGCTTTCATAAAAAACTTTACCTTGTAGCCTTTGGACGAAGCATTTGATACAAGCGGACACTCGACTTCTTGTAATTCCTCCAGTTTCTTGACATATTCTGTTATTTGCTCTACAAGCAACCCTGATGAATGTTGAAGATGGTGTTGAAGCTTATGCTTGACTGCACATTTAGCAAATCTTTCATTGTTAACTGATGTCGACCTCAAGTCAGTCAACACCCCAGGATCTATAGTTATATGAGTTTGAAAGAGATGCCAAGTGATAAGTAGGTCTAGTACTGCATCATCAAGAAATTCAAGCCTCTGGTTTTGAAAAAATAAAAAAAAAGAAGTCAAATGCATGATTATAAATATGAAAAGTAATTTTGAGTGTCAAACAAAAAATGATAAATATATCAGTATCTAGTATCAACTAGGAAAAAACTTCCAAACTTGCCTACTTGGTAGCAGTAGCTAGTTCCAATTTCAGAAGCATGAGTTATTGCCTCCAATAAAAGGCGTTTAATAGCAAACTCATAGCGTAATTTCTTTTCCAGAATTTCCATGTCATCAGATCTGGGAACACAACTCCAAAATGACATAGAGGTGGTCATTGCTTTCCCAACCATTTCAGACTCAAGTTCAGTATCAATGCCTAACCATTTCAATACAGCAAGAGCAGCAGTTAATCCGCCACCAACATAATATGCCCCAATTAGAGCCTCTACGCAATCAGATATTGTCTTAGAGCAAATCCACTTGTGGCCTTCATCACAAGCCTTTCCAATAATAATGGATTTATCTTCAGTTATTTCTATGGTTTTGCATGGCAATTTAGAACTATCGACTCCACATTTACAGGGGGCTGGCCGATTAGACATGGTTAAAACATACAAATGATGGAAATGCTAAATAATTTATATTCAGCTGTTACTCTTAGCAGATATATTACAAACATTTGACACAATTGCAAGAAATTTCTCTATTCACAAGTATATGTTAAATCTCTCTGTCGTACACAGCTGGTTACTTTTACAGGATCATTGGGTTTTTTTCTTCTTTTGAATTTACAAAATTCTTCTTAATTTACAAATGTTATGCTTGGAAATATTACCAGAACGAGTACAATAAACATGAATTTGAATTATTCAGGAGCAATGAATATGTAACGTTACACATGATTCAGGAGTTAAAAAAAAGGCCAAATTCAGTTGTATTAAATTGAAAAGCAACATGCAAAACCTCCTAGTAAGACTTCGCAAAAATTGCAACTTCATCAGCTGGGTTACCTGTCATGAAGCACGTCTTCTGCCCCTCAGGCTGCTCAAATGGGAAAACATCGTATCGTGGCACCTGTCTCTTCTTTCACCTTCAACTCCTCAGCATCACTAATTTAATTACAAGCCAGGTGATAGATGTTAGCATATGATCAGTTTTCCATGTTCTAATTCAGATTAAATAAGAAAAGATGAAGTTTTGAGGTTCCTCACCTAGCAGACCATGGTCCCCTCGCCCATTTCCCTTGAGAAATAACCGTCTTCAACTCCTCGTAGGAACTCACATCCACAATATTGCTGCACAAGCAACAAGTTAAACTTCAGCAAAAAAAATATAGTAGGAATAACAAAAAGTGCCCTCATTTAAACAGTAAATCAGGAACGTGGTTGAGATTGGTCAATATCCGCCATTAAAGTGATAGGCTTAAGAGCTAATGGAAAGCATATTCCACTAAACCTAGGGCAACAGTGCAAGAACAAAGATTTTCACTTGTATGGTTACTGAAATTAAGTGAACAAAAGGGACATTGTCAAGTCAATAAAACTTCTACCACATGAAGATATTAAAAAGTATACATAAAAGAAGAACCATATCTTTCTTTCTTTTCTGTACTAATATTTCCTCTTCCATCTTTTGTTTGCAACCATTACTAGATGAAGAGAACAAGTATCACTGAACAAAAGATTCTTGCCACATTATAAATCACATCTACAACTTTTGAAGTTTATCTATCACGGAACAAGGTAGTCCTTTGTAACAAAGATGCCTGGATGTCCCCCAACCTGCTCTTGACATGGGCTTCCAAAACTGAAGGCTCCATAGATATCCCAAAATCTTTCCTTGGCTTTCCAGGGATGTCTCTTCGAGATACAACCACAGTCCCATTAGCTACATCACGAGGTCCAACATATACCTGAGCCATTACTCTTAGCAGATATATTACAAACATTTGTCCCTAGGGACCATTTCCCTTTTTTTCACATAGAAAAGTAAGTGCATGAAGGCTAGATCACTATACCAAGAGAATGTTGTTTTGAAGCATAAAGGTGCACAAAATGAACTAGTTTGAAGCTAAACCAATCATAACAAAATAATTTATTTTATAAATAGATAGAAATGTGTATTTCACATAGAAAAGTATATCAAAACAAACCCGAGAATAATTGCAAACAGAGCAGACACCTGGAATAATTCAAGAATGCCATAGCAAGACTGCACTACAAAAAGAATAAATGTCAAAATTCTTATACTTACTCTCCCTTCAACCAAATCCTGTGAGGAAAATTTGGCATTTCTGAACTTGCCTAAGCTTATTCTTTCAAGATTTGTGAGGAAAATTTGGCTGAGAATTAACATATAAAGTTCAGTTGTATCTTTCAAGATTTTAAGAATTTGTAAAGGTATCAATGCTAACACAGCACCTGTAAAGTACGTCATTTTGTGTATTTCAAGAACAGTGTCGCCACCAATAAACGTGTACAGTTTCAAGAATATATTATCGCACATATTATAACTAAGACATTTCAACAAACACCTTTCCTACTATGTTGAGTAGAGAGAGAAAGGGAATTCAAGAGTGTACCTGAGCCATGGTCAGCTTCCTGGCCTAGTCTGAACCGTCGTACTGCACCTTGATCCTCCTCTGCATCGCGTTCGCGAACGACGAGAACGGGAAGTTCGATGCCAACTCCAGTCGGTGACGCTTCCCGTGGTCCCCGTCGGAGCCGACTCCATTTTGGGGACATCTCCGGTTAGCCGAGAGACTCCCGCCCCCCAATTTCTAGGCTCGAGAATGGGAACTTCGCGCCAACTCCAATCGGTGACGCTTACAGTGGTCCCCGTCGGAGCCGACTCCATTCGATGACCTGCTCCAGTCAGCCGAGAGACTCAACTCCTTCGTCGTCGTCGTCCGGTGGAGCTAAGGTTAGGGTTAGGGTTTGTCGGAGGGGGCGTTGGGGCTAAGGTTAGGGTTTGTAGGAGGTTGAAAGAAGGAGGAGATTAGAGTTTAGGAAAATTTTAGGGTTCATGGAGATGGAAATGAGCAAGAAATTGAAAGGGGTTTGAAAAATTTTAGGGTCCAGGGAGAGGAGGGAAGAGGGGGAGGAGGGAAGATCTAAAAATGATCGGGTGTGAAGGGTTTTGTTGGAAGTTTATTAATTACAAGTTTGCCACCGCTCTAAACAATTAATGACGCTTTGTTTTATAAACGTCATAAAAAGCCCAGAATTAGTAAAAACCGTCATAGAAATAAAGGTATTTCGAACTTTGATAACGCTTAGGTATCAGGCGTCATAAATACGTCTTATCGAGCGTTATTAAAAGGGTTTTTTGTTGTAGTGCTTCTGACGGTTTTACTCCTTTTGGTCTTTCGGGATCCCAGTATTCGTGCTGGCCTGTAATTGTCACTCCGTATAACCTACCGCCTTGGATGTGCATGAAGACTCAGTACATGTTTCTAACTGTTATAATTCCTAGTTCGAACAATCCCAAGAGGAACAATGATGTGTACTTACAGCCTTTGATAGATGAGTTGAATCAGTTATGGAAAGTAGGCGCTAACACGTACGATGTTTCCAGGAATGTTATTTGGATGGAGCACTCATGGCCGTCTCTCATGTCCGTATTGCATGGACCGTACTAAGGCTTTCCGCTTGAAACACGGAGGAAAACTGTGCTTCTTTGATTGTCATCGACAATTTCTGCCAAAAGATCATCCGTTCAGAAGGAACATGAATGCATTCCGTGCCGACGTTGTAGAGAAGGGTGATCCACCGCCAAGATGGTGCAGAGCCACGATATGGAAAGAGGTTAGAGATTTTCCAAGTGCTATCGAAGATCCTACAACTGGGTACAAGTGCGATAGATTTGGTAGAGATCATAACTGTACAAAGAGGAGCATATTCTGGGATCTGCCATATTGGAGTACCAATCTGATCAGACATAATCTTAATGTCATGCATATTAAGAAGAATGTGTTTGATAACATAATTAATACTGTGATGAACGTAAAGGAAAAAAAGAAAGACAATCCTAAGGCCAGGTTGGACTTAGAAGAAATATACAAACGCCCTGCGTTGCATTTGATAGAGGAGAATGGAAAACAGTTCCTGCCGAAGTCAATTTTCTCACTGGACAAGGAGGATAAAGTGAGACTTTGTCGGTGGATCCAGGGCCTAAAATTTCCAGACGAATATGTGTCAAATTTGAGAAGATGTGTCGATCCGAAGGAAAACAAATTGACGGGTATGAAGAGCCACGATTGTCACGTATTCATGGAGAGGTTAATTTCGATTGCATTTTGGAAATTCTTACTGCAGGCAGTTTGGGATCCATTGACGGAGCTTAGCATATTCTTCAGGGATCTTTGTTCTAAGAAATTGCTCGTTGATCGTCTAGAAAAGCAAGAGAAAGACGTTGTGGTAACACTGTACAAGCTAGAGAGGGTGTTTCCTCCTGGATTCTTCGACTCTATGGAGCATTTGTCGATTCATCTATCCTATAAGGCACGTGTTGGTGGACCCGTCGAATATTGATGGATGTACCCGTTCGAGCGACAATTGAATCACCTAAAAAGAAAGGTAAAAAATAAGGCACGGGTCGAGGGTTCTATTTGTGAAGCCTATGTTCTCGAGGAGATTACAAACTTTTGTTCGATGTATTTCAAGCCTCATGTTGCAACTAATAGAACGAGAGCTTCCAGAAATGACGACGGAGATCATGAATGTAATGATACAATATTGAAGGTATTCAATGCTCCAGAAAAGCCATCGGGTAAAATGAAGAAGAGATATCTGAACGATGATGAGCTAAGGGCTGCTCAGGTGTATGTATTACTCAACTGCGACGATGATGAAGTAGAGAAGCTGGAGGGGTAAGTAATTAATACGTCTACATTATTTTAATAGTGTTGATTATTATACTATTACATTAATTGAACGATGTTGTTTTTAGCATATTTAATGATGATGTGAGGTCATGTAGGCCACACATAACAAAAGAAGAACTAGAATAAGAAATGAGGTATTATTTTCCATCATGGTTGAGTGCATATGTAAGACTTGAGAACTCTGTAATTACCTTTCTGTATATGCACTTGAGAATGAGCTTAATTTATTTTTTCGTAGTATTTAGGTCGATCGTCCATACGCAAGACTTGAGAATGAGTCTATTAGAACGCTAGCCAAGGGACCAATTTATGCTGTAAAAATATGGCCAAGCTACTGCGTTAATGGGTTTAGGTTCAAGTCAACAACTTGTCCGATCAGAGACAACTTTGTGGATCTCGATTCCACCAAAAATAGCTGTTTGTGTATCAGATCTTCGAACTACAAAGATGTTGATACGGGCAACAATTTCTATGGCGTCCTACGGGAGATTGTGGAGCTGACATATAGTTATGGAATAGAGCCTGCTAAGATTGTGTTATTCAGGTGTGATTGGTTCGATCCGATTGAAGGTCAAGGTTGGAAAGTAGACAAGCACGGTCTTGTGGATATAAATTATCGGCGTCGATATCAAGCCTATGAACCATTTGTCCTATCAAGTCAGGCTCATCTCGTGTACTTCACAAGTTATCCTAAACGGGGAACAACAAGGTCGGACTGGTGGACAATATGTAAGACCAAAGCTAGAAATACCTTTGAGGTTGACGATATAGCTTATCAAGAGGATAAACTACCTCTTGTAACAAATATTATAGAAGTGGACCCGACGGAAGTTCCTCATTACACATCTAATTGTGTAGAAGAAGTAGAATTATCTGAAGAGGAAGATGCAGATGAAAGTGAAGATGTAGAGGAGGAGGAAGAAGAAGAAGAAGAAGAAGAAGAAGAAGAAGAAGAAGAAGAAGAAGAAGAAGAAGAAGAAGAAGAAGAGCTAAACGAACTAGATGAATTTTCAGAAGAGGATTAAATCTGTACGTTTGTTTTATCATCATATTTGACACTTTAGTGACACTTTTATCATATAAATCTGTGACACTTTAGTGACACTTTTATCTGTGACTATGATATTTTTAAAAAATCTGTGATGTCTATCATATAAATATGTATATTTGTTTTATTGTCATATGTTATTATCAGGTATGACTAGACCAGAAGGACGACGCGGAGGATATTATATTAGGCAGTCCCGTGTGCCTCGGGCTGGGGATGCAGATTTCGTACCCTCATCCTCATCTCCGAGTACACCAGTTTACCATTCTGTTCCCGGTCCATTACAGGGACAGGGCAGTTCCAGCAGGTTGGCGACTCCTTCCTCGTCGTCCAGTATTCCTGATCCCGCGTCCAGCATTCCTCCCGCATCTAGCATTCCTCCTACCGACGGCTCCATGGGGAGAGCCGACGTCGAGCATATAGAGGACGGCGATCAGACTGATCCTGCCTAGGCAGGAGGTGAGAGCGACCATCCATGCGCTCCCCAGGATGAGACGCATATGGAGATTTGGACGGACGGGCCTACGAATTAAGTTAATTAGTTAATATATATTTTTCAAATAATTATTTTTACATATATATTCATAAAATTTATTATTGTATAGATATCGGCCTCCTGTAGTTCAGATACAGCTGGGGTTATTTCTGAGGCAGAACTATGGTGGGCCTTGGATTAACTACTCAGATGCTCCCGCAGATAGGAAGGCCTTTTGGTTGGCCCACTTCAAGGTAAAAAAATTGTTTATTTTTAAATTTTAATAATCATTTATGTATATTATACAACTTTTCTATTTTACTTCTTGTAGAGGACCTATTTCTATCCACCACACCGGACGGCGAAGATCGAGGCCCAATTTTCTGCCGTCGCAGGCAAGCTCATCCGTGATGCGATCCACGACCAGAAGTCTCGTGATCGCTCTGGAAAGTCGATCCATGGTTGGATCACGCCAGAGCAGTGGACTGCGATGAAGGCTAGATTCGGCGAGGCCAGGTACCAGGAGCGATCTGACAAGGCCAAGGTGGCGCGGCCAAGCGCCAGTAAGTGGTGTGGTGGCTCCATTCCTATGACGGAGCATTTTCGTCATCTGGTACTTTTCCTATGACGGACATCATTTTATATATAGTTGGATAGAATGTTTAATACTAATAATAGATAATATATTTTAACAGGTAAAAAAGGACGAGGACCCCAACATGGTGACCGTCTTCCTGGTCACCCATCGGAGGGCTGGGGAGTTCATTGACGAGAGGACGACGCAGGCATATGTACGTTCTATTCTTTATATTAATTTACTATAATTTAGAAAATAGGAAAATAGATAACAATATAGACTTTAGCAAACACTTAGACATTAGCAAACATTGTTCTAGGCCGAGTTTCTTCGGCTACAAGAGGAGGCGGCTGCTGCTGCTAGTGCGCCAGCAGAGGGAGGGGCTGGTACTTCCTCCCAGCCGCCTACAGCTCCATCGCCGGACGACCTCTGGATGATCGCCGTTGGTGGTCTTCAGAAGGGTACGTACTACGGTACGGGATCCTACGACACCTATTTGGCTTCAGAGTCATCCCGGGCCCCTTCTGTCAGTGCGCAGTCTCCAGCTTCGCAGGCGTCATCACGAGCTCAAGATATTGGTCGTCAGATCGACGAGCTGCGTCGCGAGTTGTAGAAGCAGATTTCTGATCACCATATCGCAGAGTGACGATCCGACGATCCAATGATTACCGGACGATTTGATGCGGTCGAGCGCAGTATACAGGAGCTGATGAGTCTGCAGCAGGCTACAGCTGCCAGCTTGCCCACGCTCACCGAGTCTACGCAGCGCACAGAGGGTAGACAGGTCGAGCTGGAGGGATCGCAGAGGACCATGTCTGCCTCACTCACTTAGGTACATACTTCGATTGAGGAGAGTACTCAGAGGATGGTGAGTACCCTTGCTGCGCATGCTGAGCGACTGCAAGAGCTGGAGCAGATACGACCTCCTGGTCCATCGACGGCACCGACTGTAGACATTGTACTGCCTCATATTGCCCCGACGGTGCAGCTGACATAGGAGCAGTATGAGTACATGCTATCTCAGATGCGCAGCAGGGGTCCTCAGTGATTTCATTAATTTTTTATGAGTTGTATGTATTGGCCCTATGGACAAATTATTTATTGTACACTTTTGTTTATACACTTGGTGGGAGACTTTTTATCATCTTCCATTTTTATTTGACTCTATTGGATGTTTGTGATGATGTGTGTCTGTGAAGTACAGTATGCAGGATTTGTATATATTTATGTTTGTGACGCGGGATATGTGTCTGTGATGATGTTTGTTATGAGTTGTATGTATTGGCCCTATGATGTGTCTGTGATGATGTTTGTGATGATATAAAGTGCAGTGTGCAGGATTTGAATATAAAGTGTAGTGTGCAGGATTTGAATGTAAAATGCAGTGTGCAGGATTAGTGTTTAAACTGTATATAAAGTGCAGGATTTTCATTTAAACTGTATATAAAGTGCAGTGTGCAGGATTTGAAAACTGTATTTTATTTTTTTAATTTTCCAGCATGTTAGCGACGGATTGCGACGTTTGGCGACGGATTTGCGACGCGGAAGTACGTCGCAAATATGTATCTGGACGTCGCTAACTGCGACGGACCGTCGCTAAACGTCGTCCAGCATGCTGACATGGCAAACCTTGCCATGTCACCACATGCGACGAATAGACGTCGCTATATACGTCGCTAAATTGGCGACGTGCTATAAATGTCGCCGAACGTCGCTAAGTTTGCGACGTTTTAGCGTCGTAGACTATTTGTCACAATAGCGACGATTGGCGACGAACTTTTGATCTACGACTAGCTTTTCGACGACCTGCTTATTTCGTCGCTAATTACGTCGCTAAATTAATTTAGCGACGTATTTTTACTTATTAGCGACATTTTTGGACGTCGCTAATATGACTCATTCTAGTAGTGTTAGGATAGGTAGAAATTAGATTAGTTGTACCTCCTTCATAAGATAGTCCACTAAGTGTACCTCCATGGTAGCAAATCAATGTTAATACTTGATCCATGAATAAAAATTTAAAAATTGTAACTTCTTTCCGAGGGATTCTTCTTGACAACAGGTGGTGATTTGGAGATGATTCTTCTTGAAAGCTTCACTGCAAATGAGAAGAAATTTTTTTTCCGAGAAGTAACTTGAGAGGTATAGGGATGAATTGAATGTGAAGAATTTCAATAGGATGAATTATATATATATATTAGACAATATGCATGTGAAATAGCCGTTGTAAAACGTAAACTAGCCGTTGTAAAAAAAGATGCAGGTAAAATAGCCGTTGTAAAACAATAAATGACGGTTGAAAAAGTACAAAAGTTCATGCCCTAAATAAGGGCGCCATTTTTCCCCTCCAAATTAATGACATCCTAACGACATACATATATCTTAATGACATCCTAACATTCCATAACCACTTTTTCTATGCCCATATTTAGGGCGTGAAAATTGCACGCCCAATTATTGGATGCGACGATGCCCCCTTTGCAATTATTTCAAACTTTGTTCTTTTTATACAATTATTCCAAACTTTAATGCTTCCTTTGAAATTTTTCGTATTATTTTGGAAGAGATTTTAATGCTACATTTTGACTTTAGTCAAAGTTTACAGCATTTGAAGACTATAATGGACACTTGTCCATACTTGAGAATTGCTAGAAAGCTAAGAGACATTCTAGATTTGGGGCGTGTGTTAGCTCCAGTACATTAATTTATGTGTCCACTAATATTAACTAATTTTACCAAACATGGAAGAAAAAAAAATCTTACCAAACATGGAAGAAAAAAGAAGAAGATGGAATATGTTAATTTGGAGTAATTGTTTGAAGTATACCATTGTGTGCCAATATCAAGAAGATACTCCAAAAGTAATAATTTATACAATTTCTAATAATTTGGAGTACGTGTTTGGAGTGTCTTTACTGTGGATGATTTTAGCTTCTATTCCCATAAAGGGAAGTGGACAGATTTGATTTCTTTTTTCTTTTTTTCAACGCGACTGTTTCACACTTACATCACTTTCACACATTTGTATCCAAATATTGGAACTGTGAACTTATCCACTTCCCTGAGAGACGAAATAGTTTGTAACCAGCCACAGTTGATAACTTGGAGATATGTGCATATGGGATGCAGATGCAATGTTACAAATACCACTTTTACACTTCCTCCAACTTATATCGATCAAAAGAGGTCCTACATGTAGCTTGAGTAATCGGTGATAAGTTGCATGATTTTTTTCCCTTCACTTGTACTTACTATATTATATACTATGAAAAGTTTAAGCTTTGTCGTGAAAATATTTTTCTTTCAAAAGTATCTTTACATATGTTTATTAATTAAAGTTATTTATTAAATTTAACATGAATATTTGAATAATTATGTATATAAATAGTTAAAAGAATAAAAAATTTATTTGCTCTTTGTAAATAAAATAAAATACGATTCGCTCTGATATCTTTTTTATTTTTTCTTATTTCAGCACATGCGGGCTCAGTTAAATTATGTGTCTTCCCACACACGATTTTAAGTCGGTCGTCTTGTCATTTCGGACTCTTCATGCGGATCTTGTCCGCACTGACTTTTTCATCATCGCCTTGATATCTTTGAATATCACATAATAGGGCTCCTTACATTTGAAAAGGTTGCATTATCTAAGGATTAAGTAGATGTTTGTTTATATATCAACAACAGTACAATGCAAATATTTTTCTGTTATCAAAAATCTATTACTCTTCCTTCTATTTTTCTGTATTTATTATAAAAAATTAGGACTAATCTATATAGGAAAAGAAAATAGGGGGAAATAATTCTCCTTTCCACCCCCAACCACTCACTTTTCCTCCGAGATTTCTATATTTATTACAAAAATTTTGAACTAAAATATTCATGTTCAAAGATGTATTATAATCATATTCATGATATTTTCAAACACCAAAAAGTAAATCAACGGAAATCATAATTCTCAAAGAAAAGTAAAAGCAAAGAATTAAGGCAAATTGTTAACTTGGTACCTTTAACTATTCACGTTTTTCAACTTGATATCCTACACTTTAAAACTAGACAACATAGTGTAGGAGCGTGAAAAAATGTGCTTCATAGACTGAGTCAAAGGGATAGAGCATTCCACCCAAAATGATCTATTTTACGCTAAGTACAGACTAATCACTTTACGCCAAGGTCAAGCCAGTGGTTTTACGCCAGAGATAGGCTAACTACTTTACGCTGGACAAAGCTGTCAAGTCATGCATTTAATGCAAAGTCTGACATGAAGATTTACTGACAGCGTACAACACAGAATTCGAAGGGATTTGTTTTACACAGAGACCAATGTTGTCGTTTAGTATGTGGACGGAGCTATTTTTACGCTCACAATATGGCTTCTTTTACGCATGGAGACTATATGAGTTTTTACGCTCAAAAGTTGACGTGTGCATAAAGTTTATTTGGGCTACGTTTTACGCTCAAGGCTATTTTTAGCCACTTTACGCGGGAAGTCCATGTCAGGGCTATTTTACGCCTAGTCTACTACTTTACGCTCAGAGTATATTTGGGTTGTTGTTTACGCCCTATCCTTCCTGACTACTTTGGAACGTGGTTTGCTTACATGGCTTTCATACCACACATCTCGAAGAACGTGTGTACGTGCATCATATTCTTATTGAAATAATGGGACACGTGTCAACGTATGCAGAGGATGACTTCAGTCATGGGTGGCAGTTA
Organism: Iris pallida; assembly: GCA_029216955.1. Classification (NCBI taxonomy): domain Eukaryota; kingdom Viridiplantae; phylum Streptophyta; class Magnoliopsida; order Asparagales; family Iridaceae; genus Iris; species Iris pallida. The sequence goes on along the minus strand of JANAVB010004599.1, from coordinate 17,733,637 downwards.
TTAGCGTAAAGACAGAACTTTTGCTGAGTTTTACGCATAGAAGGCCAAGTCTATAAATAGACTGATTTTTTCTCATATGGAGAACAGACAGACAGAGAGAGAGACATGAGAAAATACAGAGAGATCAGAACCCAGAGATTTTGATTCTCCAGAGCATTCTTCTTCAACTTTTCTTCTAGAATAGAGTGAAGCAAAGCAGGAAAGCATTCGGCCTCGCCATCAGTGCCCAAGTGTGTCGATACCTTTCTGGTGACTTAGTTCTTCCAGTTGTTCATCTTCTAGCAGCATTCTTCTTCAACTTTTCTTCCAGAACAGAGTGAAGCAAAGCAGGAAAGCATTCGGCCTCGCCATCAGTGCCCAAGTGCGTCGATACCTTTCTGGTGACTTAGTTCTTCCGATTGTTCATCTTCTAGCAGTGATCTTCATCATCATCGTATGATCCAAGGAACAAAGTGATCGACTTCAGATCAGACTTCCATAGCAATACTTCCCAGAACAATTTGTACTATTTGTACTTTTTCTCGTTTTATTTTCAAAAGCCAATTTTAGGCCTTTTGTTAAGTGAAACAAAATGGCGACTCTGCTGGAGACGACTTTCTCCTCCGACGAGAAACCAATTGCTCAATATGATGATGTGTCGATCGGATCAACGAAGAAGACTCTGATCGTTCAATCCGACCAGACTGCTTATGAAGAAATGCTCCGAACTGGGGGTGGTTCTCGCTGCTCCAATGTTCAAAAGTCTCGCAAAGCACAAAAAATTTGGGTTCCTAAATCCAAAGTAGCTTCTGATCTCTCTGTTGCTTCTGATGGCAAGGGAATTTTTCCCACTCCTGTCGTAGGGGCTCCCGTTTGTAACGAGGCAGTCCTTACTTCAGCGTCGCACTCTAAATGTGACAATTCATCTCCCATCTGTGATGGTGAAGATAATCAGGTTTCACGCCCACTGCGTAAGAACCAAATTTTACGCCAGTGCGTAAAAATGATGTTTTACGCCCAGTGGGTAAAAACAAAATTTTATGCTCAGTGCATAAAAACGAGTCTCCCATTTGTAATGAGGCAGACTCTAATGTTTGTGCTTCTGAGTGTAAGAATAAGTCTTCCGTCTGTGACGTGGTAGACACACAAAAGTTACGCTCTCCGTGTAAAGGAAAATCTCCCGTTTGTGACGTGGCAGATACTCATGTTTTACGCTCTATACATAAAGGTAAATCTCCTGTCTGTGACAGTGTAGATAAAATTCACAAAGATGCTTCTGTATCTAAAGTGAATGTACCTGCACGTATGAAGCATAAAAACATAGTTGGTAAACTTCTGTTTTCAACCAACAACCTTCTTATACTGCTGTACGCAAGGTACCAAACTTACAAATTACACGCAATGAAAATGGAGTCCTTCGTGCTCAAAAATCGCAGGATTTACGCACGCAACTCCAAGCACATAAAAATGTACAGTTTGGTTCTGCGAATGTAGCCAGTAATCTTCTTTATACACAAAGGACTAAACGTTTTGCTACCCCAAATGTAATAAAGAAGACTAATCCTTCTACTCCTTCTGATTTACGTGAATTGCTAATACAAAAGCGTAAAAATAGACAATCTCCCGTGACACTCCCCCAAGAAAATCACCATTGTGAGTGTCACCAGATTGTAATTAAATGTTGTTATTCGGCTTCCAAACGGTCAGTTTTTGATCGGTTAAGTTTTAATGCGTCCCAACAACAAGCTGATGAGTTGTCATATGCATCAGTCAACATGGCATCTCATACCAACAGAGGACGACGTCCTAGACGGAACACGTCCCAAACTCCAGGTCAACAATAATTCAACAGACTTCTTGATTCTTTTGAAGGAGTATATCAGAATACTCGATCAAGAAGACAAAGACAATTGCAGACTTCTGATTCAGAAGCTGGGGGTACACAATCTCTTGAGTCCGAAACTGATAGTGTCGATTCATACTTCTATACTAATCCCTCTGTATCTTCAAGAGAGGTTGAATCCTACGCTATTGGAGATGAACCGGAGATGTCATCTGCTAATACAGAACAACACCTCACTGCCGTTGAGCAATCATTGAAAAACATGCTTAACATGATGCAAAGCATGCACCAGATAATAACGGCTCAGCAAACTGCTCAATCGGCAATAGTAACACCAGTGCAGGTAGCAGCACAAACTCAAGATAGTCAATGGGTTGATATATCTTTGAATATCCAAGAGCCTGCTGTTAACCAGAATTCTGCATCTCCAGATCCTATCATTCCAAAAGATGTACCATCTCCGGTGGGGGTTACGGTACAACCAACAACTATTCAATCAAATGTGCTTTCGCAAACCAGTGAAGCCATTCAAGCAGTGCATGAGCTCAAAGCACATTTTGAAGTTTTAAAGCAAAAGGATCAACTCCAGAGGTTAGGGATTAAGTAACCCTATCCTCCTCATTGGAATGATGTACCCTTTCCACCGAAATTCAAGCCACAGTCAATGGTATTGTTTGATGGAAAGGCTTCTCCTAGTCAGTATATCAATTACTTTGATATTATGACTGTATATTTGCAGAAAAATGATGCTCTTCTCACTCGAGTATTCATTGGGTGCTTGACGGGTTCAGCTTACGATTGGTATCGTAGTTTACCCGATAATTGTATTTCGTCTTTTGACGAATTTAAGGCAATGTTTCTTTCCCGCTTCTATGAAGGAGGTATGGACATGAACATATCCTCCTTAATAAAAATCAAGCAAAAGGAGAAAGAAGATACTCGGACGTTCATTGAACGTTTCCGACAGGCGATTCTAAAGATGCCTCCTGGTATGCCAGATTCAGCATTAATTGATACATGCAAGATGAATCTGCGACCATCCATTGCTGTCTTCACGGGTTCCCAATTCACAGATTGGGCTTCGTTTATCATAGCAGCAGTTTCTGCCGAGACCAATGGTCGGTTGGCTCGTGAACATGGAATGATTTTTGCCTCAGAAGATAAAGGAAAGAAAGGTAATCCTGGTAATAATTCTGGCAATCATAATACAAAAGGAAAAGACACTCTTATGGTTAATCTTTCCAAAAGCAAAACGACGCCGAATAATCAGGAGTCTTCTAAGCCAAAAGAAGAATATTCTTTTGACGAGAGTGATATCCCAGGGATATTTCAATGTCTGGTGAAGAGTGGCAAACTCCAGATCCCGGAGCCAGAGAGGCCTAATGAGGTGAATCTGACTGACAATCCCAAATATTGTATCTATCACAGATACATAAATCATCCCACCAGGACTTGTTATGTCCTAATGAAGAAAATCCAAGAATTGATTAATGCCAATGCCATCTCTCTAACTAATAATGAGCATACGGTCACAACCAATATGGTTTCTCTTTAATTTGGAGATTTTCCTTATCAAAAAGTACCAGATGGAATTGTCCCAATTTCGAAGGCGACGATGAAGATTGTGAATATCCCGCCTGCCAGGAAGGAAAATGAAGGATTGTTGCCTCTTACATTAAAGAATGGTGAAATTATGTGGGTACATCCTGACTTAGTACCTGAAATGGAAGATGAAGGTAAAACTTCAAAATCCAAGAAAGGTAAGAAAGTCAAAATCTGCAACATGATTTCTTATGTTATTCCAGATCCTGATGATTTTGATCATTTTTGGGATGGCATTCCTTTAGAAGATAGATTGAGAGGATTGAACATATGTCCTCCAAGTCTGGCTCCTCCTACCATAAATAGTGTTCCCTTATACAGGGCACAACAAGTCTTCGCTGCTTATGAAAAAGCCCCTATAGGGATTTTTTCTCGTATCCCGAATCCTTCTCCTCCCGTAGCTACAGAGAATTCTATTCCTCATTCTCTTGTAGTTACAGAGATCTCTTCTTCTTCCTCTGTTGAACCACCTGTTAAAAGTCCGCTACCTACTCACTTGTACAGTCAACAATCTGTCTTTCTCATGAAAAAGATGGGTTATGATTTTCAAAAGACAGAAGGTTTGAATTATGATAAAGGAATACGACTTCCTTTACAAATTCAAAGTAAAAAATCTACTGTTGGATTGGGTTCTGAGGTTCCTCATAACTATCCTCGTAAGAAGAAGGCTAAGGGAAGGAAGACTAAATCCTGCAATATGGTACTTCATTCTTCCGAGTCTGAAGAAGAAACCTTTGCTGGTACAAGATCTGGAAAAGAGTACCACAAAGATTATGAGGGATCCTCCAAAGAAGCAGAGAATGTTAAAATACCACTAACTCAACCGTCTCCTGTTCCTGCTGTGGTTGAAAAGGGAAAACAGAAAGCAGTACGCTTTGACGTCCCATTGAAGTCTGCTTCCAGTCAGGGGGTGGTGATGAAATCCTACAAATTTGATATTCTAGCCCAGTTTGCTAATACTCCGGCTAGATTATCTATCTTCGAGTTGCTTCGCCTTTCTAAAGAAAGTCGCGAAACCTTGAGTGAAGCTTTGCTGCAAGCTGATTCCTGCTTAGCTCAACTCAAGACTCCTGATAATACACCAGTATCATGCCCACAATGTCATAGTGTGATGGAAGCAATTCCCAACATCACCTTTACACAAGAAGATATGTTGTTGAAGCATAACAAGCATGACAGGCCTTTGTGCTATACTGGGTATATTGAATTCATTGAAGTTGACAGAATTTACATTGATCCTGGGTCTTCCATTAGCATAATTCTTCAAAGTATGCTAAGTCCGTTGAGGATTCCTACTAGTGACTTGACTTACACTAGTACCACAATAGTTGGTTTTAACTCTGGAAAGAGTAAACCACTGGGAAAGATTCGTCTGAAGATTCAAATTGGTGATCTTCGAACTATGGCAACATTCTATGTTATTAATTCAGACGTATCCTACAACATCCTTCTTGGAAGACCGTAGTTACATGAGCATAATATCGTGCCTTCAACTCTCCACCAATGCTTCAAGTATGTGGATTCCCAAGGAGTTGTGAAAACTGAGTTTGCTGATATCAATCCTTTCAAGGGTGTCGAAGCCTATTTTTCTGATTCAATGCTCTACAAACAAGAGCATGTGAAAGAGATATCAGACATAGCTGAAGATCGATCATCTGCCGAAGATCAGTCTATTAATGAAGATCCGTCAGAAGAGCAACCTTTGAAGATCAAAGTCAAAGGGCGAATCCAACCCCAACCTGTCAACAATCAACCTCAGATGATCAAGAAAAACAAGTACCAAATTGTGTTCTCTGAAGAATCTTATTTCGTGATTCCGTCTGATAAGAAAAACAAGCACCAAATTGTGTTTGGCATGACTAGAAATATTCCTGTTGCTTAGACAGATGATTTGAGAGATAAAGATAAAGGAAGAATCCGAATTGACAGATATAGTCAACAATCTCTCAAGATTATCCAGAATATGGGATATGATTTGAAGACTATGCAAGGTCTCAATCAAGGCAAGGGTAGACGATTACCATTAAGTGGTGATCCGTTTTATCAGAAAACTCGTCATGGGTTGGGATATGATCCGTCCCACATGTTTAATGATGATATACAAGAAGAATTCTCTTTTACCTCTTCACAATCGTCAGATTCGAAAGAAATCTAATACATCGAATCTGATACATCGAATCTGATACATCTCACTCCTCATATGTTAGAGGAGATTGTTATGATGAATCTGAGCAAATATTCTCAGTCAACATGGTTCAAACTGATGGTGAATCTGAACCATTTGAGAATGATCCTTGGGCTCAACAGATGGACACTCAATGGGAACTTTGTTTTGAACAGCGACAGCCACCTACAGAGGATGAGGTTGTCCAGATCGATGTTGGAGATGGTATTACACCTAAACCAATATTCATCATTAAAAACCTTTCTGAAGATGAAAAGGAAGAGTTAATAAAACTGATCAAAGAATATATTGATATTTTTGCATGGAGTTATGAGGATATCCCGGGTCTAGATCCTAAAGTTGCTACTCATAAACTCAATATTCTTCCTAATGTCAAGCCTGTAAAACAACAGCAACGGCATTTTCGACCAGATATGATGGATACAATTAAGGCGGAAGTCAAAAAGCTGATCACATGTGGCTTCGTTCGTGAAGAACAACACCCGGACTGGGTTGCTAATATTGTTCCTGTTATGAAAAAGAATGGAAAAGTTCGAGTTTGCATAGATTTTTGATTATCTTAATGCAGCTTGTCCAATGGATGAATTTCTACTTCCGATTACCGATGTCATGATAGACAATACATGCGGTTTTGAACGCATGTCTTTCATGGATGGATTCTCAGGATACAATCAAATTAAGATGCATCCAGAAGATGAGAAGCATACTGCTTTTCGTACACCTCTTGGGGTTTATTGCTATACAGTTATGCCGTTTGGTCTTAAAAATGCCGGTGCCACGTATCAACGGGCTATGAGCAACATCTTTCAAGAACATCTACGGAAGACAGTAGAATGTTATGTAGATGACATTGCTGTTAAGAGTCGATCAAAAGATGATCACATTCAAGACTTGAAGATATTATTTGAACTGATGCGCCAACATCAATTGAAAATGAACCCTACTAAGTCTTTCTTAGGGGTTTCCAGTGGCAACTTTTTAGGATTTGTCATTACTTCTCAGGGTATCCATGTTGATCCTGATAAGGTTAAAGCAATTCTTGAAATGCTTCCTCCTCGTAATTTGAAAGAACTCCGTGGCTTTCAGGGTCGCATTGCTTATATTAGGAGGTTTATATCTAATCTCTCTGGAAGATGTCAACCTTTCTCCCGTCTATTAAAGAAGGGTGTATCATTTGTTTAGGATGAAGCGTGTCAGAAATCCTTCAATGACATCAAGCAATACCTTACAAATCCACCTGTTCTGGTACCTCCAGTGGTAGGAAGACCATTTTTGCTATATGTTCGAGCCTTGGATCATTCACTTGGTGCTCTTCTTGCACAAAAAAGTAATATGGGGCATGAACAAGCAATTTATTATCTTAGCCGAATAATGGTCGGAGCAGAACACAGGTATACTCCTGTAGAAAAGGAATATCTGGCCTTGGTTTTTGCTGTCCAAAAGACAAGACATTATGTGACAGGACAGACTATTCATGTCATCTTTAGAATAAATCCCATTCGGGTATTGATGAGAAAACCGAGCATTCTTAACTCTAGATTAGCTACCTGGGCGATGTTGCTCACTCCTTATGACATGGTTTATATACCTCAAAAATCAGTGAAGGGACAAGTATTAGCTGATTTCTTAGCTGCTCACCCTATACCTGAAACATCAAAGCTATATGAAGATATTCCAGATGAAGTCGTGGATTGCAATATGACTTTGAAGAATGATATCTGGCAATTATATTTTGATGGAGCATCACGGGTTGGATCTAAGGGTAATATTGTCTCTGGAGTAGGAATCGTCTTGGTTTCTCCTGATAAAATGGTCATATACCATGCCTATTCTCTCAATGAGCCATGCTCTAATAATGTAGCAGAATATAATACTTTGCTGATTGGTCTCCAAGTAGCAAAACAGTTGGACATTGAGTTCCTAGAAGCTTATGAAGATTCTCAACTGATTGTTAATCAAGTTAGAGGGACTTATGAAGTCAGAAATCCTGATCTCATCCCTTACCATCAAGTGGTAATCGAGTTGGTCCTCTCATGGATTCTTCATCGAATTCGTACCACGTTCTCAGAATGTGGAAGCCGATGCTCTTGCTAGCTTAGCTGCAGACTTGGCTGTTCCAATTCGGAGACAAAATACAATTACTTTGTTAGACCGAGACTTATTCTGTGTCAAGAATAATTTGTATATTGAACAAAGTTATACTACAGAGTCAAGCTCCCAGCAGAGGGATTGGAGAACTCCATTTATTGATTATGCGGTTCATGGGATTTTACCTGAAGATCCAAAAGAAGCTGCATCAATTAAGAGGATCATTTCATTTCTATTATGATTCGTCTTTACATATGTTATATCGTCGTTCATACGATGGACTCTTGCTGCGTTGTCTCTCAGAAAGTGAAGCTAAACAGACACTCCGTGAGGCTCATGATGGTGTCTGTGGTGCTCATCAACCAGGTCCAAAGTTACAAGATCGTATTCGAAGAATGGGGTATTATTGGCCTTCCATGATAGCAGATGCTGTGGATTACGCCAGAAGGTGTAAAGCATATCAGATTCATGCTGACTTTATTCACCAACCTTCTGAATTTTTACATCCTACATCAGCTTCTTGGCCCTTCGAAGCTTGGGGTATGGATATCATTGGTCTGATTAACCCTCCTTCTGTTAAAGGACATCGGTTTTTATTGGCTATAACCGATTACTTTTCTAAGTGGGCAGAAGCAATCCCCCTTAATGAAGTGAAAACATCTAATGTGATTAGCTTCATCAAACACCATGTCATTTATCGTTTCGGGATTCCTCGACGGATAATTCATGACAATGGACCACAATTTGCCAGTCAGGCATTTTATCGATTCTGTGATAAGAATCAAATTCAAAATTTGGCTTCTACGACTTATAATCCAGCTGCTAATGGTTTAGCCGAAGCTTTCAACAAGACGATCATTAAACTTCTCAAAAAGTTTGTCTCTTCTAATAAACATGATTGGAATGAGAAACTCGGAGAATGTTTATGGGCTTATCGAACAACAGTCCGAACTCCTACTGGTTTTACACCATTTTTACTGGTTTATGGATGTGAGGCTGTCCTTCGATTGGAAATTCAGATTCCATCTCTTCGAATAGCTATTGCTAATGAGCTAACTATAGAGAATAATGATCGCTTACGACTCCAAGAACTTGAAGGATTGAACGAAAAGCGTCTTCAAGCACAACATCATATTGAGCTATATCAAGCCCGTATATCTCGAACTTTCAATCGTAAAGTTAAAGAGAGGGTATTCAAGGTCGGCGAGCTGGTATTAGCTGTTCGAAGACCGATGGTGATGACTCACAAAAGCAAAGGGAAATTCCAAGCAAAATGGGAAGGCCCTTATGTCATTGAGACTGTGTTTTCCAATGGCGCCTATCGGTTATCCATGCCCAATGGAGATATACTCATGATGCCGATCAATGGCAAATTTCTTAAGAAGTACTATGTATAAAAAAAAGACAGAATGAAAATAAAATCTCCTTTATTATTATTTTCGTTCAGAATAAAGGATTAAGGACGAGGACCACTGCCTTCCTTATTAAATACATAGTCGGCCAATGCATCGAAGGCATCGTTGCCTGAGTTCATAAAAAACTTGCAGGCAGCCATCCTCAGTACTTCTTCTTCAGGAGTTTTCCCTGGCTCTACTAAGAAAGCGAGGATGTCTTGTGGTGGCTTGGGCGTAGAAGAGCTTTCGCCTATTTTGGTTGGGTCTGACACAATTGGCTCAATGGGGCGCATCTCGATGACGTCCTCAACTTTCATGGAGACTTCATTCTTTTGCTGCACGTCCTTGGAAGACATTTCCGATAGAGGAATGGAAATAAAGAATGAAATGTTACAAAGAGTTCTCACCTATTTATAGGAGAGATCTATTAACGAACCGGTCTTGGAAATTAAAACAACTTTTCATTCCCGAAAAGACCTATCCATTCGTTACATCAGATTCATCCATTTTGTGGAATTGAATCGACTTTTCGTTTCCCGAAAGATACGTTGGTTCATTCATTCTTTTATCATTATTGGCGTGTATTCTCTATGACACCTGTCTTCTTATTTCCCCAGCTACCAATGTTTGGTTAAGCTGATAACTTGTCTTTTCAGAAAGATTTTTTTAATCTTTTATCTTACCAGTTGGTATAAAAAGTTAGATTTATTATTTATCATGTTATTATGACCTCTGAATAAATATTAAATCTGCTTGTATTTCCTATCTATCATGTCCATTTGACCTCTGCATAGATATTAATCTACTTTTCTTTGAGTTCTTACATGCTGTCATGTCCATATTACCTCTGATAGTATTGTATACTCTAAACAGAAAACAAAATTTCATTATCTATCATGTCCATATTACCTCTGAATAGATACAATGTATTGAGTTTAAAAGACTTGTCATGTCCATATTACCTCTGATAAGTATTTTCTATCTCATACCTATTGTTTATATTCCAAATAAATGATAGGATCAAAAAACAAATATTTTATTCATTTTTTGTGGAAACACTATAAAATGGATAAGATAAAAGATGACAAGGAGCTCTTTTAAGGTGGAGCAGAAACATCTTGAAGCAACTTCTGTAGTTCTTCTAGCCGCTTGTCACGAGAGCTCATAACTTTCTTAGTAGCTTCAGCACGTCGAGCTTTAGGAGTGCAAATACAAGAAAGTCCAGCGAAGCTGATTATCAGATTATCCTTGACTTCATCAAGGGTTCTGATGGTTGATTCAGCCCCGAAGGCTTGTTCTTCTAAAATGGAACTCTGAGTGAGGTACAGATTTCGAGCTTCGATCATCTGTTCTCTCTCGGCCTTCAAGTGAGCCAACTCAGCCTCGACCTCTTGGATTTTATCATTTTTATTCTGAATCTCTATGTTCAAAGCATCTTAAGCTACTCTATGACCATGCAGTACGGGCTTTATTCCAGCCAAAAAGGCTTTCTCTTTAGCAACTTTCATACTATGTTCATGGAGAGCTTCATTATATGTGGTCTTCCGAGCAAGATAATCAGCCGTTAAGGCGTCATATTCTTCCTGGATGAGACTTTCAACAGTCTCACTTGACAGCTTGAGATATTCTCTGATCGGCTGTTCAAGGCCCTCCACAATTTTCTCCAATGCTGCAGCTCTCTCAGCATCATTGAACATAGCAACGTTCCTGGTGGTCAGAGCCATTGCCGCCTTCAAAATCTCATAACTGAGGCCCTTATTCAGGACTATTTTTATTAGGGTTGCCAGAGTTTTGTAAAAGGTTTCAGTATGAATCTCAACTAGGATATTCATTTCTATGCTGGAGCTTGGTGTGGCAGCAGTATCTAATAGATCTCTTCTTTGGAGACCAGGAACAGATGTTGTTGGTGTGACAGCAGGATGAGATGAAGTTGTTGCTGTTACTGCTGTCTGTTGGCCCATTGGTCATATGGTCAACCTGATTTTAATAATTGATCAAACTCTGTCTGGATATACGAAGCTAGTCGGGACATCTCGGACTCTTGGACATGATCAAGAATGGCTATCCACTGAATTCAAGACCGAAGATCTGTTTGCCTACTCGAGTCTGTAATTTCTTATGTAATGTATTTTTCATTTTATTTGAGTCTAGGAATATGTTGTACACCGAGTCGTACTGGAAAATAGGCTACCCTTAAAAGAGTTCAAAATGTTTTTAAAAATGACCTCTCAAAAAGGTTTACTAAAAGGTTTTCAAAAAGGTTTTCAAAAATCACCAAAAAGCTTTTTCAAAACCCTAACTAAACCCTGACAGAACTCGGGCCGAGTTCAGCCAGAGTTCGGTTGGTGGCCGTTGTGATTTTGAATCCTTGTTACTTGGTCCTCCTGCAGTTGCGGATTTGACCGAGATTTGCTCATAGAGTTCTGTCCGAATTCTGCCCGAATTCTGTCAGAAGTCTGCCTTTGGAACACCTATAAATAGAGAAGAATTTCGATCATTTCAACTCACTCATTCACTTTCAATCTTCTCTCTATCTAAAGCATTCAGTCTTCCAAAGAGTTTCTTGAGCTTTAAATTTCAGATCCCAAGCCAATTACAATCCTCTAGTCGATTTGCCAGTGCGGTACGGTCTAGAAGTTTCTGAGAGATTATAATCAGAAGGCTTGATTGAAGAATACCTCTTCACATTTGAAGTTGGACGAGTTCTTCGTATCAAAGCTCGCGTTGTAGAAGTTGCAAGGACTTCGTAAGAAAACTTGCGGTTTTTCCAATAGTGGATTCAACTGGTAGCAAGAGTTCTACCGACTGAATTAGTCCTCAACAGAGGGAAACCAGTATACATCGCTGTCTTTGCGTTTTCTCTCTTAACTCTGCCTTTACTTTATTTCAGTTGTGATTAATATTCTGTGATTGTGCTGCTAACTTTTTTAATTAGCATTATTCCGCTGCCAACTCTATTCACCCCCCCTCTAGAGTATTACGCTTTACTATTTCGTTCCTACAATTGGTATCAGTGCGGGTGTTACAGGTAAAGCAAAGGTAACAGTGTAATTATTTATTATTTTTAATTAACTGTTATATAGATCACAGCACAACATATGGCAACTGTGAAATTCACAAGTGAAGGCCAGGCCACAAACAGACCTCCACTGTTTGATGGTACGAATTATACTTATTGGAAAACACGGATGAGTTTCTTCTTGAAATCTCTTGACTTTGATTTATGGTCTATTGTTATTGATGGCTATCAAAAGCCACCTCGTATAAATGTTGATGGAGTTTTAGTTGAAAAACCCCATAGCAGATATACAGAGGAAGAAAAAAAAGGGCCAGTCTTGACGCACGTGCCATTAATGCTCTTTTTTGTGCTTTAGACAGAACTGAATTTAACAGGGTGTCTATCTACACAACGGCTAATAAAGTGTGGAAGCTACTTGAAGTCACACATGAAGGCACGACTCAAGTCAAAGAATCTAAAGTCAGCAGACTTACTCAAGAGTATGAGGTGTTCAAGATGAAGCCCAACGAAACAGTTACTCAGATGTTCGAAAGATTCTTGGATATTGTAAATCCTTTGTCCTCCCTAGGCAAAGAGTACAGTAACCATGAAAAGATTCGCAAACTCCTGCGAGCACTCACCAAGAACTGGATTCCGAAGGCTACTGCAATCATTGAAAGGAACAACCTCACAACTATGTCCCTCGAAGTACTCATGGGTAAGCTACTCACTCATGAACTGGAGCTACAAGATTTTGAAGAGCCTGCACCAAAGGAGAAGACGATCGCTTTCAAGGCTCAGCACAGAAAAGCTGCTGAAGGTGACTCAGACATCAGTGAATCTGATGTTGAAGATCAAATTCAAAAGATTCATGAGATATGAGAAGAGAGCCAAAGAAAACAACAGCAGCAACAACTGGTATCAAGATGACGCTGTCTGCTACGGCTGCAAGAAGAAGGGACACATGAAGAAAGATTGTCCTACAAACTCATCATCAAGCAAGAAGAGCAACATGTATGAAAAAGGGAACCTGAAGAAATCAACATCTAGGAGATATGCCAATACCAGCATATGGCATGAAAGTGAAGCCAGCGACTCAGAAGACGAACAATCAGAAGACGCTGCAAACGTATGCTTTATGGCATCCGATCAGGTACCTACTGAACCTGTAGTTGATACTTATGATGACTTGACCTTTGAGCAATTAGGAGATGCCTTCTGTGACCTGATGACTGATTACAGGAAACTGCGTAGGAAGTATCAGACGTCTAAGAAGGTACTCAAAGAGTATAAAGGTGAAATAGGTAGACTTACCGACCTACTAGCTGAGGTTAGAAATAATGTTAGTGAGTCTGGTGAGCTTTCTTCTATAAAGCTCTTATTACACGAGACTACCAAGTCATCTGAAGAGAAAGACAAAATTATTGACCAACTCAAGGAAGAACTTTCTATAGAGAAGAAAAGTCTTCGATATGCACAAATCAGAATGGAATCACTCACTTATGATTATACTAAGTTGTATGACACTTCCAAAAGATTGGAAATTAGGTTAGGAAAACAGCCTGAGCCTGCTGCTTCCTACCCTAACACGTGTCACTTACCGAAAAATTGAAACATTCCCAAGCCAAACACTGTCAGACCTAACCCTATCAAACCTTTACCCCAAAAGGTTAAGCCTAAACAGGATTATAGGCATGCTTTATTCTATACTAGAAAACCTGAACCTACCAATCATGCACACCACTCAGCTTTCAACACTCGACATGCACAATGTCATTATTGTGGCCTCACTGGTCATATTTTATCTGCATGTAGAATGAGAAAGCTTGTTGATTTAAATGTTTATGCTTGGATACCAAAGGCTAACATTTCAGGACCCTACAAGAAATGGGTACCAAAAGTTTCATCTACAAACTGTTTTGTAGGTGGAACACCCTTCACATGCTAGAAGCAAATGGATCCTCGACAACGGTTGCTCACGGCATATGACCGGTAACGCTACACTATTTGTAACATTGTCGAAGAAAAAGAAGGAAGGCTATGTCTCCTTCGATAATAACTTGAAAGGGTATATCATTGGTATCGGTGATGTTGGTAAGTCTCCCTATCCTGTAATTAATGATGTCTGTCTGGTTACCGAGTTGAAACCTAATCTACTCAGCATAAGTCACCTAGCTGATTATGGTTATGGAATCAACTTTGGCAAAGACAAATGTACTATAGTTGACAGCTCAACTGGTAGTACTATTTTTGAAGGTATCAGGGAAGACAATATATATGTTTTCTATTTGTTGGAAGAAACTAACATTTCAGGTAGATGCTTAATGGCTAAAAGCGATGAGAGTCATCTATGGCATATGAGACTCGGTCACGCAAATATGGACACAATATCAAGATTATCCACAAAGAAGCTAGTACGTGGTTTACCGGACATAACATTCAAGAAGGATTCGGTATGCAGCCAATATGAAAAGAACAAAGCTACCAGATCCACATTCAAGTCAGTAAACACAGTATGTACTACTAGACCTCTATAATTGCTACATATGGACTTATTTGGTCCTAGCAGAGTTGCTAGCCTCGAAGGTAAACTTTATGCTTTTGTAATTGTAGATGATTTCTCTAGATACACGTGGGTATACTTCTTGACACGCAAGAATGATACATTATCCGAATTTGTCGCCTTTTGCAAGAAAGTACAAAATAAAAAAGGTTACATGACCACTCGTATTAGAAGCGATCATGGTGGCAAATTCGAGAATGCAGAGTTTGAGCATTTTTGTGACACACACGGTTTTGTACACGAGTTTTCCTGCCCTAGGACTCCACAACAAAATTGAGTTGTGGAACGTAAGAACAGAACTCTATCCGAAATGGCCAGAGTGATGTTAAACCAGTTTTGTCTACCCAAATATTTCTGGGCTGAAGCTATCAATACAGCTTGCTTTGTTCTCAATAGAGTTCTAATTCGACCCAAATCGAAGAAGACTCCATTTGAGTTATGGTTTGATAGAACTCCCTCAGTTTCATACTTTAGAATATTTAGTTGTAAATGTTTTATTCTTAATACAAAAGACAACTTGGGAAAATTTGATGAAAAGGTCGATGAAGGTATATTTTTAGGTTATGCGGCCAAGAGCAAAGGATACAGAGTCTTCAACAAACGAACAATGATCATCGAAGAATCAATCAACGTCACCTTTGATGAAATGAATCAAATGACTATCGATGATAATGATGAAGATCTGCCTGCATCAAGCTCAACATCAGCTGATCCTCAACCAAGCTCTGTACTAGCTGATCCTCCTAGAGAAGATCCAGGAACCAGCTACCTTCAGAATCTACCGAAAAGGTTGAAATTTACAGCTGATCATCCAAAAAATTTGGTAATTGGTGATATTACCAAAGGAGTAAGTACTCGTACATCCAGTAGAGATATTGTTTCTAGTGTTGCATTTATTTTACAGCTAGAACCCAAAACTATTGATGAAACATGTAGTGATAGTTTTTGGATAGATGCTATGCAAGAGAAATTAAACCAATTTGAACGGAATCAAGTTTGGGAACTTGTTCCCAGGCCTATTGATCATCCGGTCATTGGCACCCGTTGGGTATTCCGAAATAAACTAAATGAGAATGGTTTAGTGACTCGTAATAAGGCTCGACTCGTAGCTCAATGATACAATCAAGAAGAAGGTATCGACTACGATGAGACTTATGCCCTAGTTACGATATTAGAATCCATTCGCATGTTATGTGCATTTGCATGTTTTTATGATTTCAAACTATTTCAAATGGATGTCAAGTGTGCTTTTTAAATGGTTTTATAAAAGAAGAAGTTTTTGTAGCACAACCTCCAGGTTTCACAGATTTCAAAAATTCTGATCATGTTTTCAAGTTGAAGAAAGCCTTATACGATTTAAAACAAGCCCCCCGTGCTTGGTATGATCGTCTAAGCTCTTTTCTACTTGACAACGGTTTTTCAAAAGGCAAGGTTGACACTACACTGTTTATTAAGTCTTTTAATGGCAAACTTCTTTTAATTCAAATCTATGTTGATGATATTATATTTGGATCTACTGATGAATCTCTGTGTCAAGAATTTTCCAAGTGTATGCAGAATGAGTTTGAGATGAGCATGATGGAAGAGCTGAAATTCTTTCTCGGATTGCAAATCAAACAAACTGATAATGGGATATTTATAAATCAAGCCAAGTACACAAAAGACTTGCTAAAGAATTTTGATCTGGACAATGTCAAACCTATTGGCACTCCAATGGCAACTTCAACAAAGCTTGATTCAGATGAACAAGGCAAGCCAGTCGACACACATAAGTATCGAGGTATGATTGGTAGTTTACTTTATTTAACTGCTAGTCGTCCAGATATAATGTTCAGTGTTTGCCTGTGTGTACGTTTTCAAGCTAACCCAAAGGAATCACATCTGTCCGCAGTTAAGCGTATCTTTTGATACCTTAAAGGCACTTCTTCTGTTGGCTTGTGGTATCCCAAAACTAATTCCTTTGACCTTATTGGTTATTCGGATGCAGATTTTGCTGGATGCAAAGTTGATAGAAAAAGTACCAGTGGCACATGTCATTTCTTAGGCAAGGCTTTAGTCTCATGGTTTAGTAAAAAGTAAAATTATGTAGCCCTATCAACAACAAAGGCTGAGTACATCGCCGCAGGACGTTGTTGTGCTCAGATTTTGTGGATAAAACAAACCCTAGAAGACTATGATTTATTTTACACACATATTTTCATTTTCTGTGATAACACGAGCACTATTAATTTGACTAAGAATCCAGTATGTCACTCTCGTACTAAACATATCGAGATTAGACATCACTTTCTTAGAGATCATCATCAAAATGGAGATATAAACCTTGTGTACATAGATACTGAAAATCAACTAGCTGACATCTTCACTAAACCTCTAGCGGAAGATCGTTTCAATTATTTACGTCGAGAATTAGGAATTTTGGACGTCAATAATATTAATTAATTTTGTTTTATGATTATATATCATTATGCAAAAACAGTGTTAGAGACAAGCCAATAAAGAGTCTGTCTGTCACCACAACTACGGTTGAAGCGAAGCGGTACTTAAGAGTTCCCCGGTGAACCTCCGCCAGCTAGGACAGTACTCCTACAGCTAATCTAAAACAGTTGCTATGTAACGACATTTAATCTATAAAATAATATTAATTATGTTAATTGAAGTTGAAATGACTAATCTTTGAATTAAATATTTGAAATGAGACTATGAAAAAGAATGGCAAAAAATCAACTATAAAGAACCCTAGGCGAATTCGGCCAGAGCTCTGACCGAATTCGGCCCGAGTTCGATTGTGGGTTTCAGGTTATATAGCCAGAGCCCGAGAGCCCTTCTTCTTCATTGCTTCCAAACTACTTCATAACAGCAGCAGCAGCCGCGAAGGAGCCCCGAACCCTAGTTCTTCACCACCCTTTTCCTTCCAATCCAAGTGGTGAAATCAATCCAAAATTTGGATTCGTGCGGAGTTCGTCGTTCTCTTCGACATACTTTGATTTCGGGAGGTATAACCACATCCTTCTCTACTTTTCAATTAGTGTATTTTTACTTCAATTTGCACAAATGGCACCCAAATTCAATCCTTCAAATAGGAAGAAGACGACCCCCAGTGAGGAAGGGTCATCTTCGCATCCGCATATGGATTCCCTCTTCTCGTCGGTCCAAACGAGCAACGGCGCGTTCGACGGGTTTTTCTTTCAAACCCTAGACCAAGCCCTACTGTGGTATGGAGACTTCTCCATGAGATCCATATGCACAGGCGCTCCAGTCAAATGGACTGTATTTCCTGATCATCGTCATTTCTTTGAGGCATTAGGGTTACATCTTTTTGTTAAAATCTGCTTTCCTATAGCAACTAATGCCATTAGATTATTTTATTGCAATCTCATATTAAACACTTTTGATGTGAGCACTCGTGTTGGAGGTATTGATATCAATTTCGATGATGACCTCTTAGCGGAGATCCTTGGTATCCCTAACGAAGGTGAACCATTAGTTGACATCACTAAATTTGATTTCTCCGAAGGCACGACACTCACCAGTTTCAAAGCGGAACTCTGTGCACCTGATAGAGTACACTTTGGAAAGTTTAAGGCTAACAACCTGAACTTATTTAACTATGAATTGTATCGCATCATCTATTCCACTATCCTTCCAAAATCTACTTCAAAGGATGATGTGACTTCTCTTGAGCTGTCCGCCATGTACCACATTCTTAAGGGGATTCTATTTTCTGCCCCTAAGACCATGATTCAGATGATCGATCGTTGTCGTACAAGAGATAGAAATCTCTCTTACGCGATGATTCTTCCACGCATCTTTCAGCGCTTCGATATCGATCTGTCGACTTGTACTCAGGACCCTGAGCCCAAGTTTCTTCAGTTATCTCGTCGTAGCATGACTGCTTCAGCTCCTCCTCCTGCTCCTCCTACTGCACCTCCTCCACCACATCATCAGTATGCCATGACATTTGAGGGCATACATCAGCATTTATCTGCTTTGCACGTCTCAATGACGGACATCGCTCGCGAGCGTGAGTTCCGCGACGTCACCCGTTATCAGGTGCTTACAAATTCCTTAGCTGATCTTCGTTTCGCCCAAACTGGTCATTCAGCCGGTTCCATCCCTAGAGATCCAGCTTTCTCTGGTTACCGCTGTGAGGATGAGGCTGTTCATGCCTACTTCCAGCCCGGTAACGCCAATGATTGGTACCGTCCTGATCGTGCTCCACCTCGTGACTTTGTTGGTGAGTTCTATGCTGGCGCCCCTCCTTATCCTTCTGGCGTTGGTACCTCTGGAGCTGGTCCTTCAGGACATGCTGGTCGAGCTGATGATGATGATGAGGATAATGATGAGGAGATGTGACTATATGATTTTGAGTGATATTTTATTGTGCACTTTGACATGCTCCGACATTCCAAGTTATTATCAGTACTTTTTTGATTATTATTAGCACTTTCTAGTGTGCTTTAGTACTCTGTTATTTTCATGGACATGTTTATTATGCCTCAGTTTATGGCATTCCAGTTTATTTCAGCACTATGTTTCAGTTTCAGTTTATGATAGCACTATCTCTTATATTGCTTTATTTTTATAACCGCCTGTGAAATTACATGCCTGTGATGATTTCTTTTACAATACATGACTGTGATATTTCTCTTTTATTTCTGTCTTATTTCTTTTATATGTATTTTTTCACTATTTGTTACTTATGCATTGATTGCGGGGGAGCTTTATCTTTTGCAATTATTTTGCTAAGTGACAAAGGGGGAGAAAAATTAAAAGATCTAACATTTTTTTGAGATAATACAGGATAAGAACAATTCTACTTTTTGATATTTTGAACAAGCTTAATGTTATATCATTCATAGTTTGTCAATTATCAAAATGGGAGAGATTGTTGGCCCATTGGTCATATGGTCAACCTGATTTTAATAATTGATTAAACTCTGTCTGGATATACGAAGCTAGTCGGGACATCTCGGACTCTTGGACATGATCAAGAATGGCTATCCACTGAATTCAAGACCGAAGATCTGTTTGCCTACTCCAGTCTGTAATTCCTTATGCAATGTATTTTTCATTTTATTTGAGTCTAGGAATATGTTGTACACCGAGTCGTACTGGCAAATAGGCTACCCTTAAATGAGTTCAAAATGTTTTTAAAAATGACCTCTCAAAAAGGTTTACAAAAAGGTTTTCAAAAAGGTTTTCAAAAATCACCAAAATGCTTTTTGAAAACCCTAACTAAACCCTGACAGAACTCGGGCCGAGTTCGGCCAGAGTTCGGTTGGTGGCCGTTGTGATTTTGAATCCTTGTTACTTGGTCCTCCTGCAGTTGCGGATTTGACCGAGATTTGCTCATAGAGTTCTGTCCGAATTCTGCCCGAATTCTGTCAGAAGTCTGCCGTTGGAACACCTATAAATAGAGAAGGATTTCGATCATTTCAACTCACTCATTCACTTTCAATCTTCTCTATATCTAAAGCATTCAGTCTTCCAAAGAGTTTCTTGAGCTTTAAATTTCAGATCCCAAACCAATTACAATCCTCTAGTCGATTTATCAGTGCGGTACGGTCTAGAAGTTTCTGAGAGATTGTAATCAGAAGGCTTGATTGAAGAATACCTCTTCACATTTGAAGTTGGACGAGTTCTTCGTATCAAAGCTCGCGTTGTAGAAGTTGCAAGGACTTCGTAAGAAAACTTGCAGTTTTTCCAATAGTGGATTCAACTGGTAGCAAGAGTTCTACCGACTGGATTAGTCCTCAACAGAGGGAAACCAGTATACATCACTGTCTTTGCGTTTGCTCTCTTAACTCTGCCTTTACTTTATTTCAGTTGTGATTAATATTCTGTTATTGTGCTGCTAACTTTTTTAATTAGCATTATTCCGCTGCCAACTCTATTCACCCCCCCTCTAGAGTATTACACTTTACTATTTCGTTCCTACACTGTCATGGCCAATTGATCCCTAGGAGCTTCAGGGATTATATCTCCAACACTTACAAATACCATTGGTGTGACAGCAGGCTGAGATGGAGCTGTTGTTGTTACTGCTGTCATAGCTAATTGGTTCTCAAGATCTTCGGGAGCAATGTCTTCAATATTTGTTACTCCAGCTATTTCTGGAGTTCTGGTGGCGGTAATATTGGTGGATGTAGTGACAATTGCGGGAGCTGGTTCAGGTTCTGGCATTGGCTTATCAGAAACTGGTATTGGATCAGTAGCAACAGCAGAAGATGTTATTACAACTTCCCCAGTTTCAGTTGGTGACTTAAGTATGCTTTCAGCATCTTCTTCAATTATTTACTCCGCAGGATTTTCCATTGCTTCAATTGTAGTGAATTCTTCTACAGCTGATTCTTTATTCAAATCTGGTTCTCCTCCAGCAGCTCCATCATCACCTACAGTGAGGTCTACTGTAGTCTCTTCTTTGTGCTGGTCCTCAGTAGGAGAGGACATTTCAGGTTGTGCTTGTTGTACCTCTAATGATGGAGGACATTCTTCTTGAGGCTCCATCTCGGATTTTTGTACTCCCTCCTTTTCAGCGTCTTCTTCTTCTGAAGAAGAAGGTTCCTCCTTAGATTCTTCATTTTCATTATAGATATCTTCTTCTTGAGGAGGAGGAGCTACAGGCTTTGGTGCAATGATAATATCTACAAAATGAACAAAATAAGTTAATATACAAAATCATGATACATAATTCCGTATAGGTCTTGTATAATACCTGGAATATGTGCGTTTTGTTCAAGATATGAATCATAAACGCCATTCCAGTCATCATCATCGAAGTCGAGAGCCGACTCGTCTGATGGAATACGGTCTCGATCAGCAGTGGATACAGTAGTAGCATCCCCCGTAACTTGTGCCTTGGTTGGCAAAGATAAATGGAGCGATGAGCTAAGGCATCCAGGAGACAAAAGTGTTACAGCTTTTGGTGCAACTACTGGTGGAGGGGCTGAAGATCCTTCTCCTGGATGGACTGAAAAAGAACCAACAAGATGATCCTCTTCAACCAAGGTGTCATCTTCTGGAGTGAGGGCCCTTGGTTTGGAAGGCCCTTTAGTGGTAGGCTTCTTCTTCTTCTTCTCCGAAGATTTCACCGGAAGAGTGGTAGCCGCGCTTTGCTTCCTTTTTCGGGTTTTTCCAATAATTATTGGACCCGCGGCTATCTCCCCAGCTCCTCTGGGGATTACTTCCAGAAAATCATCTATAGCAGTAACATTATCAGGCACATCAGGAGTTATTCTGATGGGTTCTTCAACATTTCCCTCCTGGGCCCATCGAAGACTTCCTGGCATGCTGAAGCCGTCCTCAAAAGAGCGAATAGATGTATAGAAACGAGCATATGAATGAAGGATACGTAGCTGAGTTGTACTGGTGGCCGTAGATATTTTGAATCTGGCACCAGTACAGGCAGTGCTGAAATACCTCCATGCTCGAGCACCGTCAAGCAGTTTCCCATGGTGACGGAAACTGGTAGAGGGGTTACCAACATGAAGTTGGTCGTACCCAAATTGGCGAGCGAACCTACTGGGTAAGTATGGTTCGAAGGCACAATTATCTTCATTTCTGTACATTAGATGCGAGGGTCTAATGTACACTAGCCATCTGAAGACAGGTGTTGGTAATGAAGCTGTTCTTTCTACCCTGTCTTCAAATTGTGCACCAAGGCAGTCGGCCAGAACTGGTGGTCTTGTGCAAAAGAAATTCCATCCGTGAGAATAATTCAATGCTGTTCGGGTGTCTGCCACCGTTGTAACTCTCCATGTGGATTTGCAAAAATTTTGGAGGAAAATCTTCGCTTCATCCTCAGGGCCCGGTGGCAGCAAATTGCAATTGTGGTGTAGTAACCAACCTATCAGATAGGTGTATGGTAACTCCACCCTTGAAAAGTTATCTCGATGAGGAGCATTATTAATCGGCTCTTCGCCGAAAGTCCGTAGACCTGCGTTTATTCGGCATACCATCGCCGACAGCAGATTAATTCTGTGATTGAAAACCAAATGTACCGCCGGCCACAGTACGGTTCAGTGAATTCTGTCCACGTTACTGATCCCTAGCACGACCCACCTTCATAGCCACAGGGATAAGAAGCCTGCCAGCAAGGCCTTCTTTGATATCTTCTGACTACCATGTCTCAGGTAGCTCAAAGTTTCAGTCCCCGCAGGGATATCTCCGATTTTTGTAGACAGATATTGGTCTCGAGACTTCTGCGAGGCCATTAATTCTTGAATTAAATCTGCAGGAATTATAGAGCAAGGTTTGATGGTCTGAGTCTTGTCTTCTCGGAACCTGCTCTTCTCCGTCTTGGATACTCTATTTTCATGATAAAATAGATAAGTTGTCCATTTGGTTATGTATGCCAGATGTGATCCGGTTTCATACATGCTGGTGCAAATCAGATAATGGCATATAAGTTCTTCTTAGACTTGCACCAGTTCGGGGTTCTTCTTCCGAATTTCTGCCAATTCCCGATTGGAGGGAATATATTCTTCATAGGAGAACTCGCCCATTGGCAGCTTCGAGATGAACTGCATCTCATGTAGGGACAGACCCATCTCGCCGTGTGGAGTTGCAAAAGTTCCTGTCGAACTCATATGCAACTCCAATAAAGCCAGGAACAGGTTGCCGTTCGGTGGAATGCCATAACTGGTAGAGGCCACCGCTTCATACAAGCCGATGTTGTCCATTTCTGTTTCAAAATGCTTCATGACCCAGTTGCTGATTTGAATCCAATTACTGCTATAAGGGGTCAACCACCCTGTCAGCCTAGGGTTGGTCTGAGGATATAGGACTCCTTCCTTTATTAACTTATTTATGAACATGAGTATCTGTACCGGCTGGATAAGAGAGGAATCCTCGCTCGGTATAAGCCCAGGCAATAGTCCAGAGAATGGGATGACACCACCGCAAGGAGCGCTAATGTGGTAACCCATGTCATTTGCTCTCTCTCTTCTGAAGATGATTTTGCCTGGTTTGCCATAGCTGTTGGGAGTCAAATTCCACAGTATTTGACGGTGATGCGTAGCATGGACGAAAGCGGATAAAGGATAATCCCTGTCCATGTCAGGAAGATACATCACCCTGTCTCCAGATCTAAATACCCAAGGCTCCTTTTTGGGATGAGGCTGCGACTTGAAATCTATCGCATCCCCAAATAAGAAAGCCATCTTCAAGAATTGTTGGTTGTCCAGTGACACCAACACCTCCCCGTCGATCATGGATAATAGCATTCTATCTCTCTGGGCAGATATCAGCTGTGCTCTCGCTGCAGGATATTCGGGGTCGGATTGAGGAAATTTGACATGAGATAAATCCTCCAAATAATTCGAGCCCACCATGCCCGCTGATGAACCAAAAACCTCTTCAAGTGGGTGAGCTTGCAAATCTACTGATAAAAGGAAAAAGAGATCAAATTAGTTTGAGTAAAGACATTGACTTTTATGCTTGCTAAAGTTGATAAAAGTTTTTAAAGTATATGAAGTCTTTGTTTTACAAAGTCTCTCAGTGATTGATAAATTTTACGCTACCACATGTTGATGTGAGCGTAATGTGTCTTTTACGCTGGCATGCATGAACATGAGCGTAGTTAAGTTTTACGTTGGCACATTAGTTGTGGGTGTAATTCAAGTTTTACGCTGACACGTATAACGAGGGCGTATTTCTTAACTTTTACGCTGACACGTATAACGTGGGCGTATTTCTTCGTTTTTATGCTGACACGTACAACGTGGACGTATTTTGTTATTTCAATTTTTTACGCTAACACGTATGACGTGGGCGTAAGAACTGAAGGTTCGAGTTATCTTCTTCTTCCCCGGTGAGTTTTTCCAACCGAAGAATAGGGTTTTACCCATCATAGGCGGAGCTACGGCTGGGTTGGGCTGTCGGTGTGGTGTTGACGATCGAATGGGAGTTTTTGCACGTTCGGCCGACGATGAATCGACGGCGGGTTTCTTCCCCTTGCTGCTGGCGGTGGATGATTTCTTTGGGGCCATCGGATCAAAGTGAGGTTTCGAAGAAAGAAAGGGCAAAGGGATTCGGGATTGTAAGAAGATGAGTAAAGTGTTTTCTCTCTCTGAAAAGACCTATTTATAGAGAAATTCAAATTGGTTCAAATTCCCTGAAATTATGCCGACTGTTGGATATCCCTCTTTTTACGCCGACTGTTGGATATCCCAAATTTTACGCGGATGACTAGTGGATATCCCAAACTTTACGCTGACTGGTCAAATCCCGAGTTTTACGCTTCTGTTCAAAGTGTTTCAAATTTTAAAAATATTTGAAAACTTTAAAGGGGGTCTTGTAGGAGCGTAAAAAATGTGCTTCATAGACTGAGTCAAAGAGATAGAGCATTCCACTCAAAATGATCTATTTTACGCTAAGGACAGACTAATCACTTTACGCCAAGGTCAAGCCAGTGGTTTTACGCCAGAGATGGGCTAACCACTTTACGCTGGACAAAGCTGTCAAGTCATGCATTTAATGCAAAGTCTGACATGAAGATTTACTGACAGCGTACAACACAGAATTCGAAGGGATTTGTTTTACACAGAGACCAATGTTGTCGTTTAGTATGTGGACTGAGCTATTTTTACGCTCACAATATGGCTTCTTTTACGCATGGAGACTATATGAGTGTTTACGCTCAAAAGTTGACGTGTGCATAAAGTTTATTTGGGCTACGTTTTACGCTCAAGGCTATTTTTAGCCACTTTACGCAGGAAGTCCATGTCAGGGCTATTTTACGCCTAGTCTACTACTTTACGTTCAGAGTATATTTGGGTTGTTGTTTACGCCCTATCCTTCCTGACTACTTTGGAACGTGGTTTGCTTACATGACTTTCATACCACACATCTCGAAGAACGTGTGTACGTGCATCCTATTCTTATTGAAATAATGGGACACATGTCAAAATATGCAGAGGATGACTTCAGTCATGGGTGGCAGTTATTAGCGTAAAGACAGAACTTTTGCTGAGTTTTACGCACAGAAGGCCAAGTCTATAATTAGACTGATTTTTTTCTCATATGGAGAACAGACAGACAGAGAGAGAGAGACAGGAGAAAATACAGAGAGATCAGAACCCAGAGATTTTGATTCTCCAGAGCATTCTTCTTCAACTTTTCTTCTAGAATAGAGTGAAGCAAAGCAGGAAAGCATTCGGCCTCGCCATCAGTGCCCAAGTGTGTCGATACCTTTCTGGTGACTTAGTTCTTCCAGTTGTTCATCTTCTAGCAGCATTCTTCTTCAACTTTTCTTCCAGAACAGAGTGAAGCAAAGCAGGAAAGCATTCGGTCTCGCCATCAGTGCCCAAGTGCGTCGATACCTTTCTGGTGACTTAGTTCTTCCGGTTGTTCATCTTCTAGCAGTGATCTTCATCATCATCGTATGGTCCAAGGAACAAAGTGATCGACTTCAGATCAGACTTCCATAGAAATACTTTCCAGAACAATTTGTACTATTTGTACTTTTTCTCGTTTTATTTTCAAAAGCCAATTTCAGGCCTTTTGTTAAGTGAAACACATATTACCAACAACTATTGACTATTTTCAAGTGAATACCCTTCTGTCAGAGGTTATTTTTTCGTTAAATTTTTTTGATCAAATAACCCCTCGCCCCAAATCACGCTATCGCCCAGCTGCTATTGCCTACGAGAGAGAGACGGGAGCCCCTACTGCCACCTCCCCTCCTGCCACTTCCCTGCCGTCGCTACTGCTGAAAAGAAAGGAGGAAGAGAATGGAAGTATTTTTGTCCTTTTATTTTTTTTTATTAATACTGTTAGGTGTATTAACTTGTTCAATTATGGAAGTTTAGGTTATCAAATTGAGAAAATAGAATAGTTGAAAATATCAAGTTAAGATTAAGGCAAGAATTAATTTTCTTTCATTTGCTTTTGATGTAGAGTTTAGAGAAACAACACCGCTTCTACATAGACCGAGGGAGGTCATGGCTTTAAACCGCGGTGCCACGTATCCCCCACTCATTGGTCGGGATTGGGGGGTGTTGACGTTAGCAGGGGGCCTGTGTTTGGGCCAATAAGGGGGACACGTGGCTGCGGTTTAATAGATGTCGTAATAATTTATAAATGTCCAACTTCTCCCTATCAGCATTAAACTTTGTGCTCCTACGTCATCAATTCGTCCACGATCGATATTTTAACAAAAAATAATTATGTAGTTGAACTCGAGTGACCCTTGTGATTATCGGGAAGAGATGAATGTCGTCAATAAAGACTATGACAAATTGGTCCAGGTACTCTTGGAAGACCTTGTTCATGAAATTCATGAACACCGTTGGGGCATTTGTAACTCTAAAGGGCATGACCAAAAACTCATACTGTCCATATTTGGTGTTGAATGTCGTCTTTGGAATGTCCTCCATCCTCACCTTGACTTGGTCATACCCAGACCTGAGATCAATCTTCGAGAAGACCTTCTCTCCGCTCAACTGATCGAAGAGATCGTCAATCCTGGGCAGAGGGTACTTGTTCTTGATGGTAATGTTGTTCAATACCAGGTAGTTTATGCACATCCGTACGGTTCCGTCCATCTTGGGCACGAACAAGACTGGTGCCCCCTAGGGTGAAGCTCCACTTCTGATGAATCCCTGGGCCTTGAGGTCGTCAATCTGATCCTTCATCTCTTTGGCCTCCTTGGGGTTGACTCTGTAGCATCGTTGTGAGATAGGAGAAGAGCCTGGAAGATCGTCAATCTGATCCTTCATCTACTAGGTCGATAGTGAACTCCACGTCACGATCAGGGGGTAGTCCTGGAAGATCGTCGGAGAAGATATCTAGAAATTCTGTTATAAGGGGATGAGGGGGTCCAGAATCTTTTGTGATGGAGGTGTAGGAGACACACCCCATGCTTTCTAGTGCTCGAGCCACGTCAAACTTGGGTTCTCCAGGTCGACTAAAGATGACACAACCCCGATGACAGTCTATCAGGACGTGTTGCTTGCTCAGCCAATCCATTCCTAAGACTATATCGTAGTTAGGGAGAGACATAACCAGGTGGGGTGCTAAGAAGGTATGACCTGAGATAGTGATAGGGCATGTTCAAGTCTTTGTGATTGGGATAGGTCCACCTCCAGTCATTACTCTATAATCATCTTACTATATCCTACATCTATGTGATATGCAGTAATGAAGTTCGATGATATAAAACTATGTGAAGTTCCAGAATCAAATAAAACTAAAGCCGGGTGCGAATGTAATAGGATAGCACCTGCGATGACATCTCCTTCAGTCTATGGCTCTGGTTTTGGCTCCTCAACGGCCAAGGCAAAAGCTTGCCCTGCTCTGTGCTGGTTGTAGTGCTGCTGCTGGGTAGGTAGTGGATCTCTCTGCTGTCCAGCTCCAGTTCTATTGAATGCAGTGGGACAGTCCTTAACCTGATGGGTGGCAGACCCACAAGCAAGGTAATATCCTAAATTCTTCCTACAGATCTCTGCAGTGTGATCGGGCCTCTTGCAGTAGGTGCAGTTGGACGCCTTCGGTTGATTGTGCTGGGGTGCTCTGTTGGGTGCTGTTGTCTGCTGAGATCTTTGGGGATAAGATGGCATGTTGTTGTTGTTGTTGGGCCTCTTGAAGTTGCCTTGATAGTTGCTGCTGGATCCTAGATGCTCTCTCTTGGGTCGGACAGGTGAACTGGCATCAATATCTTGAGCCACCTTCAGCATTTTGTCATAGGTCTTCGCACCATTAGCAGCTACCAAGGTGTGGATCTCCTCTGTTACTCCCCGTTCCCAGAATACGTATTTTATACGTGTACTGCTTGAATGTATTTATTTAATATTTATCATGCATTTGTTCTGTATTTAAATTTTTCAATTTTGCGCTTATTAATTTTCCTGTATTTTATTTTCTGCTTTTGCTTTAGCCCTTGGCTTAGTCTGTTCATTAAACCAATTTGGTTTAGCTTGGTTCATCATGAATAGGAGTGGATGGCCTATATATTGTAGGAAGAAATGGGTGGTGGAGATTGACTTGGCTTGATATTTATGCCCCTTTTTACTTTTCTCTCTCTTCATTACTCACATTTACTTCTTCTTCTTCATCCTCCATTACTCTCCCACCCACCCATTTGGAGAGACAAGTACATCTTGCACACCATGAGGGATTTCATGCATCCCCATTTATTTTTAATCCATGTTGTTTATCTTCTCTTCCTCTATAAGTTTAGGTCTTGAAGTTCTTGATTTCCATGGATGGTTGGGTGTAGATCTAAGTTTTAAGTTTTGGTTTTTCATATGGATTTTGTGGTTTTGATCTATCAAACTTTGTGTTTTTGAAAATAAGTGGTTCCAAGTTGTAGAGAATTCAATTCTACCAAAGTTTGGCTTTTGAAAAGTTAGATTTCGACTTATTTTGAGGAAATTATGACCAAAAGTATTTTTGGTCATTTCTATGTTCATCTGTCTGCATGTCGTAGTTGGCCGCATATGGTGTCGTAAATGAGCCGCATAAGGCACATATCGCAGTTGGCCGCATATGGTGTCGCGAATGAGCCGCATAAGGCACATGTCGCAGATGGCCGCATATGGTGTCGCAAATGAGCCGCATAAGGCACATATCGTAGTTGGCCGCATATGGTGTCGCGAATGAGCCGCATAAGGCACATGTCGCAGTTGGCCGCATATGGTGTCGCGAATGAGCCGCATAAGGCACATGTCGTAGTTGGCTGCATATGGTGTTGCGAATGAGCCGCATAAGGCATATGTCGCAGTTGGCCGCATATGGTGTCACGAATGAGCCGCATAAGGCACATGTCGCAGTTGACTACATATGGTGTCGCGATTGGGCCGTATGAGCCGCATGTCGCAGTTGAGCCGCATATGGTGTCGCGATTGGGCCGCATGAGCCGCATGTCGCAGTTGAGCCGCATAGATGTCGCAGTTGGGCCGCATGAGTCGCATGCCGCAGTTGAGCCGTATATGGTGTCGCGATTGGGCCGTATAGGCCGCATGTCGCAGTTGAGCCGCATATGGTGTCGCAGAGTAGGCCGCATAATGCCTATTTTGGCTGTTTCTGACTGTTATATGTCCTAATTGACTGAATTGTGGCTAAAATTTCTTCCAACTCCCAACATAAAAGTTGTAGATCTTTTTCTTGGCTTCAAGAATATGTTACCAACTATTTTATGCAAGTTATAGACTCGATCATGCTTAATACTAGTTTGACTTTCATGCCTTTGCACGAATTGACATTGATTGTTACCTTCACTAAATGATTGACCATGCGTTCCTAGTTGAAACTAAGAGACTAGCTAGTCGTCTTATTGAATTGAATGAATGAGACACGTTCATATTAACTATGAACTATTACAATCGAATGGCTAATCTCGAATATTGGCATACAGGCACATGCAGGCTTCAATTTATTTATTTATTTATTTATTTCCTATAGAAGCGGCATGTGTACTTTATGGTCAAGGCATGGTTATTCCATGGTTAATTTTGATTGTTGCATTACGCTATATAGGACCTACGACCTAACCGCACGGGCATCGTTGTAGAGTTGGGCATATCGTACTTTGTACGGAAGTACTCATTTCTGGAAGACCATGACCCACGGCATGGAATTTCACTTAACATAGAGGCTACTAAGTTAAATAAAATAATGATTGCATAGAGAGGATGGATTCTCGAGTTCTTACATGGCATCACTCTTTGGGACTATTAGTGCCCGACAGGCCGGCTGGTCCCCACAGATACTGCAAATCTGCCACACGGGCAGGGAGCGGTATCTGATTTTATTATTTATTGTATATTGATGACGGGCGTCCCGCTGGGACTCGTCTAATTCATGATTGGCGCAATTGATTGACTGGGTAAACTAGCCTTGCTTACACATAGTAAGAACTGAGGAATCCTTATTGCATATTTTCAGGGTAACTTGGAACTCACAGTAGTAAGCCGTAGTAGTTGCATGGCCGTTTAAGTTGACTTGTTTGTGTATTGTACCTACTCTGTTAACTAACTGAGATGATCAGAATGTTAGGACATGACGGACCAACTTCTGTCCTTGTTTGGTTGGGAGATTGGTTCGAAGTGTCGTGATGTTATGGGAATCCCAGTAGCAAGCAGAGATCTATTTATCATATTCTCTTATTACTGGTTTAATTCCTCATATCGTGCTTCCTTGCGGTACTTGCTATTAGAGGTCTAACCTCTCTGGTTTTGTATGGCCAGATTTAGAGCCAGTTCCCGAGGACTCAGCTTACTTCCACCTCCAAGATGGTCAATACTAGATGAATGATCGCCGGAGGACACGAGTGGGTCCCTTGCTTCCCTGCTCGTCTTTACTATTTACTTTTGGCCGTTTGGCACCGACATGTTAGTCGGATTGTCTAGTACTTACTTTTACATAATTGTAATTAAGTTAGACTGCAGCTGATAACAATTGTGTATACCTTGCTATATCATCTGGCTAAGTTTTGTACAGCCAGATCTCAAGAATATTTTGACTAAGCATTTGGGACGTCTTACTGCTTTATCTTACATGTTCTCTATTTCTGTTTCTTATTGGAATGATTGAGTCAATAGATGTTGAGTAACCCTAGTAAGACTTTCATGTAGTATGCACCCCCTCGTCTTTTAGACAACATTGATCGTATTATACGGTATCCTTCTACCCGTAATACGTAGCTGGCTGAGTCATTCCTCCGCTCTCCGGTATTCTGGTTCTGGGGCGTGACAAGGTTTTAGTGGTGGCCCATGCAGGTCTAATTTCAGACTTGTGGGGTGTTTCGATTTATAGGGTGTCTGAATCACACATCTTTTTCCTTGATCTCATGACTCGTTACTCTCGACTCCAGCTTGACATTCTGGTATCCTTTGACTTTATTGATCCTTCCTGTCCGGTCATTTGATTGTTCTCTTGTCCCTTTTCTTAGGGGCACTTCGTCCGCATCTGTCAGGACTGGACAGCAACAACAAGTGCAGTATGGGCAACCTGACCAGGTTGGTCAGCAACAAGGGCCAGTACTACCCCAAGAGACTATCCAAGAAGAAGTGATAGTGGAGCCAGCAGTTGGACCGCAGTATCCGGAGGTTCCAACACCACCAATAGTTCCATCCACCCCTGTGGAAGTGGACACACCAGCCCTTTTGGAGATCATGAGAGGAATGATGGCTACTCAGCAACATCAGATGTTAGCCCAGTAGCGCATGCACGCTCAGTTGCAAGAGCAGAATGTACTACTCAACCAAGGATTGCAGACGACTTTAGAAAGAGGGGCAAGGACAGATTCAGGAGTGTCAGCCAGGTTTTACAAGTACAACCCCTGCCGTTTCGAGGGCACGGAGGATGCCATCTCAGCAGATACATGGCTTAAGGATATTGAGGCTATTTTGACAGCAGCTAAGGTGCCGGCGGAAGAACGTGTGGATCTAGTGAAGTTGTTACTTCAGGATCTCGCACGTGATTGGTGGGAATCAGAAGAAGTAGGCATCAGACGTCCTGTTGCTTGGGATAATTTTACAGCAAGATTCACGACAAAGTACTATAGGTTGTGGCGCAGTTTGAGCTACAACAGAATTTTATCAACCTCAAGCAGGCCGGAAGACGGTAGATGCTTATGCAGCGGAGTTCTACAGATTGAGTAGGTTCGCCCCAGAGATGGTAGCAACGGAGAGCCAGAGGGCTATGAGGTTCCAGCAAGGGTTTCATCTTGAGCTCTTGCAATTGATAGAGGGGCACAATTATCAGACTTTTGATGAAGTATTGACGGCAACCCGAAGGCATAAGATCACCATTCAGAGGATCACTACAAGGACTGGAGGTCAGAAAAGATCCCACGGTCAGATTGAAGGAGGAGGGGGAGTAGCGCCCCGAACAACAGCACCATCCCCTGGCATTCGCAATCATGATGTGGCAATGCGAGGGCCAGCACCACCACCAAGGCAGCAGCAACAGCAACAGAAGAAGAACCTGCAACCCCCAACGGGCTGTACTTATTGTGGGAAGGTAGGGCACACTAGGGATGTGTGTCGGACCTTGAACGGACAGTGTTTGATATGTGGAAATCCAGATCATCGGGTTACCACCTTTCCCATTGTAATGACCCACTCCGCCCTAGCGGAACGCCGATTCAAACGACAAGTGCAACGACTCAAACGAGCCGTCGACCCGAAGAGTTGGCATCGACCTGATGAAGAATCGATGCAAGGCTTACATTGGCCCGTCAAGATGAATCCAGACTTAGACTTTCAAAGGCGCGCTCGGAGTATCGCTCGGCCGATGCGAACATCGCTAAGGTGGGTGGCTCCGATGAACCCGTCTTTGCTTAGCCTAGACACATAACAATACGGACACTATCACGAGAATCGCTAGATGATAATCCCGCGTATGCTAATAAATGACTCAACGCACCTAGCTAAGGGAATAATCCCATCTTGCATGCTTGTTTAGAATATGGAAAAGAACTCGGCAAATATAGAAACTCTCGCACCGTGCTCTACGCTCGTGCTAAGGTACGAGCTTACGTTCAAGTCCCTTACGCGTTCAACAATGAAACAATGAATGGGTTACAACAATGAAACGGAAGACTATCGACATAGTCGTTCCGAGTAGAGTATAGCAACATTGAAAGACTTCGGGACCGATAGGTCGCCAAGGCGACTCCCGTACGGGGAGTTGCATAATGTATGAATGAATGAATCAACGAATGAATGAATGAATACGTGAATAATGAATGAATGAACGAACAAGTGAAAGAAAGACATGAAAGAGTGAATAAAAGATAAGACATGAAAGACGTTAGCGACAGGTATGACGAGCACGTGCAACGGGGCTCGCTACCCGCGCTGTACGGATGCCAACCTGGTCGATAACGCATTATGGCTCAGGCACAGCCGTTAAGTTAAATGACAAGACAATACGAAATGGTCGTGGACAAACGGCACGGGCGATGGGGGGAATACCGTGGCCGTCATGAGGAAAGATTATGCGACACGGGCGATGGGGGGGAATACCGTGGCCGGCCTAGGTAGAATCAGACATGGGGCTTACGGGCTGCTTTGAGTGGGGG
Organism: Iris pallida; assembly: GCA_029216955.1. Taxonomy (NCBI): domain Eukaryota; kingdom Viridiplantae; phylum Streptophyta; class Magnoliopsida; order Asparagales; family Iridaceae; genus Iris; species Iris pallida. The sequence continues at coordinate 17,699,955 of JANAVB010004599.1, read as the reverse complement.
CTCGGCCGCTCAAAGAGACGTAAGGCCAGGCATTTCAAGAGACTATCAAGGTGTACCAGCCATCATGCTTCGATAGGTGAGAATGCCCAAGTGATATGTCCAAAATGGCTTGTAAAGCCAGCGACCCATGCATGTAGATTAAGTGGACTATGTTGGTGGCAATCCACGTGCAAGTCTTTGTATTGAAACAATGTAATCCAAGTTAACTAAATGAAGTGCCTCCTGAACATGCTTGAAATAAAATACTCCTGAACATGAACATGCTCGAAATGTAACATCCTGAACATGCCTGAAATGTAACACTCTGAACATGCCTACGACGTACTAGAACATGCCTACGACGTGCTAAAATATGCCTACGACATGTTAGATAACGTGCCCACGACGTGCTAGAACCTGAGACAGGGACACGCCCTTAAAATTAAATGTTTACATGAATCACGTTAAATTACTACATGTGAATTGTGACTAACTTGGGTTACTTTGGACAGGGAAGGCCGGACGGTAAGTATGGGTAAGTCGTGCATGCATTTCCATGCGACACTTGAATTCAGCAACACGAGATAGGTCATGATATTTGCCATGAAATTGACCCTAAGGCAAGATTAGAAAGACAATGAATGATAGACGGTGCACAAAAGTAAATGGAACGTGTTTGGTAATGATAGCATTGTGGGCGAGCTAGCCTCCCTACCAGTGCATAATAATGTACTGATAACCCCACAGTCTGCTCGCAGGATGCAGGAGATGCCGGCGGGTGCGGAGCTTCCATCGAACGTGTCAAGGCACAGAGTCAACTTTGGGGCCTTGGAACGTTGCAAGAAGCTGAAGCACCATATACAGGACATAATGTATCGGAACATCGCCATGAATCATTCCATATTGTAAGCCACTTGGCACGCCTTTTATGTTTCAGAGAGAGAGAGAGAAAGCTTGAGCGACTTGTAAACTCGGCCTAGCACCGCTTGTAAACTTCTTGGATATCAATAATAAGTTTGAATTTGCTTCAATTTGTGTTCATTTACTTTCCGCTGCAAATGGGGACACTCTGTGCGACTCTGTGGCCTAGCTCAAATCGGCCGTTTCTGGACTTGGCCTTGCACGGGCGCAACCTAGGCCCGTGCGGCATCACGCCTTAGCGAGGACGATCGCTCCTACGGGAGCGGGGCGTGACAGATTGGTATCAGAGCACGGCTTTACGTCCTTGGACTTCATTTCGATTTTCTCAGTTTTGAAAGCTCGTCGTTGGAAATAAAAAAGTATACGCTCTCTCTCGTTGTGCCTTGGGATGTTCCATACAATAAGTCTAATATTTTTAAAAGCTCGTACAAGTACTCGGTTGAACGGGATCGATAGGCGAAGGCCTTTGTGCCAAACCACGACAGACATGAGTCGAAGGAAAACTAAAATACTAGAAGTTAGCAAACGCAAGGCGTGCTTGAATAACCTTACGCTAACAATTCCGAACGATGTTAAACTTGACTCGATAGATAACATATGCTAAGTTAACATGTCGCGTGCGTGCCCGACTAGTCTTGTGTCGACCTAGCAAGTGAGCGTGCAAACTTGAATATATTTCGCACGGGATGGTTATGCGGCACAACTTAGTCCACGTGTCGCACACCTTGACTTTTGGGTGCAATCGGGTTGCGAGCGATATCAAGTATCGCTCGATCGAGAACGGAGATACACTTTGAGTGTCTATCGATAGGAATGCTATCGAGTTAACGCTTAGGCGTACCCGAAAGATTAGCTTGGATTTTGAGGATTAGTGCGAACGACTTAGTACGTCGAGGCGACGTGAGCGATTACGCTAGAGATTCGTCGAACGAATCTGAAGGATGTCCTAGCGCGTGACGCGAACGTGATTGAGGACTAGATCGTATGGCTTGAATCCGAGTGGTGTATGTGATAGGTTCGGGGAAGAATAAGAATGAGTGTCGACGACTAGTCGAGTGGCTCGAACCCTGAGTGGTGTATGGACGTCATAGAAATTGTTCGAGCGAGACTAAAGAATTTACGGATCGTACGAGCATGTCGGCAAGCGATGCAATCGCGCGAAGCATTAGAACGTGTCACGCTTAGTTGGCCATGACTTCAAAAGTTCCGAACGAGATGTCGTTGGACAACTTGTCAATGGACAACGCGAGTTAGAAAATTGGTTCGAAACGATGAATGAAAATGAATGGTCTTGATCGAGGAAACTTAGAGGATCGTGCGTACGATTTTGGATTGATTCAAATGAATTATGACTTGAGTTTGAACAACGATCTTGAAACTAGCTTGAGGAATAGCAGTTGAACATGATCTTGAATATTAAATGAAATTGTGGAATATCCAACTCGGACAACAACATCAACGCACGACTCGAAATCGGTTGCAAAGGAAGATCGTCAGGTTACGCATATCGTCGATGGTATTGAGGCATATCAAAGATCGATATGCGATAACTTGGGGGTACTCTGACTCGATGAGTGACGATCGTATAAATGTCATTGTTCCGTTGGATGCTATACTTGGGATGTTAAAATGTGTCGAGGAAAAGATAGACTTGGCTCGAGGATTTTCTAGTTGAACGCATGACGGTCAGACTGTCGAATTGATTTGGCTTGGATGAAAATGAGAATGCTTGGATTTGCTTCGTTGACAACCACAACGTTGACGTTTTTGTCTTATGCGAGCGCAACTCCAGCCTCGTACATACGTGTGCCGGATTAGGACGATCACTCCGCGTGAGCGCTGATATGGTGATTCAAACAGCGGGGGTGATTGAACTAGCATGGCGTGGCAATTTGTGTGCTTCGAATTGTGGTTTGATGCGAAGGTGACTTGAGAATGATTCGGTGTGCTTGATGATTAAATTTGAGGATTGAGTAGGTCCAATCCGCGTATCGAGAATGAATTAGTCTAGACGTAAGCAAGAGTTACGCCCCGATGAGAATGATTATTCCGCGGGAGCGTTGCATGGTGATTCATGAACCACCGTGGAAAATCGGACTCGCGTGAGATTGGGGCACAACATATTGTCAAAGCTAGATGAACTCGTGATCGAATACATGAATTGGTTAGAATGGATATGTGAAGTATGTCAATTTAGTGATTTGAATGGATTTGAATTCGTTGCGGTGCGCGACGAATGCCTTAATGCGAATAGGTGATTGTGCTCGATGTTTAGAAATCTGAGTGACGCGAGCTTGGGTAGAAAATCTCGTACTACCGACTTTGGTTTGACCTTAGGATTGGGGTCAGTGTTGGCATTATTGTTGAGGAACTATGATTCCAATCCTGACATTGACTTAGCCTCGAAAAGATGGCCTAGCGGTTAGGCGAGACGTCCTGTTTCATGAGTTATCAATCGAAAGATTGATCTTGAGGATTGGCATGGATGGATAATGTGAATCACGAATATAGGAATACCCCTCACAAGATTCGGCTGACATGCATATAATTTAGGGACGCTTGAGTATGTGCACGATGCGACTCGAGTGAGAATGACAAATTTCTAGATCATACGGCTTGGCTGAATGCATGTATTTTGGGGACGCTTGGAATGCGTGCACGATCCAGCCAAGTGATACATTGAGTTCAAGCAAGACTTGAGGAATAGAAGAGTGTCGGAGATCTTGAAATTGCGTTAAGTAAAGGATCGATACTAGTACGAGTGTGGCTCGGAATCCAATAAAACGTGTGAGCGGAGTGTGCGTGAACGACAACGAGATTGGCCCTAAACAAGTGAATGATATGGAATCGATATCGTGCAAGTAAAAGTTGGTATAACGAAGGAAACCATTGATAGAAAGATATACTCGATGATAGTACAATAAGTGGTCTTGAATTGGACGAAAATTACTTAGACTTGGTCGACCCCGCTAAGTAGAAATCATACTGATTTCGTGGACACGAACGCTTGAGAAGCAAATCGGGTCATCTCGATGACCTAGATAAACGAAAGTGAGTTTGCCTCAGCCTACGACACTCGCATTTGACGAATTATAACATGCCTCGTGCGAATATTTCAGTCCCATGACACGAAGAAATAGCAACCTGGATGAAGAAACACTTGAATTGAATAAGTACCATCAAGTCTAAATGAATGGACAGTCATCCAATAAAATTCACCAAATACATGCGACATAAAACTTGTAAGGATAACCGAGCATGGTTCGATACCTTCGAACGATAGAACTGTTCGATAGAATTGTCTAAGAAATACGACGACACGAGTTAAGGAATGGTAGGATGACCTGCACTCAGGAAGTCTCGAGGACGAGACTTATTTTGAGTGGTGTATTATGTAATGACCCGCTCCGCCCTAGCGGAACGCCGATTCAAACGGCAAGTGCAACGACTCAAACGAGCCGTCGACCCGAAGAGTTGGCATCGACCTTATAAAGAATCGATGCAAGGCTTACATTGGCCCATCAAGATGAATCCTGAGTTAGACTTTCAAAGGCGCGCTCGGTGTATCGCTCGGCCGATGCGAACATCGCTAAGGTGGGTAGCTCTGATGAACCCGTCTTTGCTTAGCCTAGATACAAAACAATACGGACACTATCACGAGAATCGCTAGGCGATAATCTCGCGTATGCTAATAAATGACTCAACGTACCTAGCTAAGGGAATAATCCCATCTTGCATGCTTGTTTGAACATGGAAAAGAACTCGGCAAATATAGGAACTCTCGTACCATGCTCTACGCTCGTGCTAAGGTACGAGCTTACGTTCAAGTCCCTTACGCGTTCACCAATGAAACAATGAATGGGTTACAACAATGAAACGGAAGACTATCGACATAGTCGTTCCGAGTAGAGTATAGCAACATTGAAAGACTTCGGGACCGATGGGTCGCCAAGGCGACTCCCGCACGGGGAGTTGCATAATGTATGAATGAATGAATCAACGAATGAATGAATAAATACGTGAATAATGAATGAATGAACGAACAAGTAAAAGAAAGACATGAAAGAGTGAATAAAAGATAAGACATGAAAGACGTTAGCGACAGGTATGACGGGCACGTACAACGGGGCTCGCTACCCGTGCTACACGGACGCCAACCTGGTCGATAACGCATTATAGCTCAGGCACAGCCGTTAAGTTAAATAACAAGACAATACGAAATGGTCGTGGACAAATGGCACGGGCGATGGGGGGGAATACCGTGGCCGTCATGACGAAGGATTCTGCGGCACGGGCGATGGAGGGGAATACCGTGGCCGGCCTAGGCAGAATCAGACATGGGGCTTACGGGCTGCTTTGAGTGGGGGCTCGGCCGCTCAAAGAGACGTAAGACCAGGCATTTCAAGAGACTATCAAGGTGTACCAGCCATCACGCTTCGATAGGTGAGAATGCCCAAGTGATATGTCCAAAATGGCTTGTAAAGCCAGCGACCCATGCATGTAGATTAAGTGGACTATGCTGGTGGCAATCCATGTGCAAGTCTTTGCATTGAAACAATGTAATCCAAGTTAACTAAATGAAGTGCCTCCTGAACATGAACATGCTCGAAATGTAATATCCTGAACATGCCTGAAATGTAACACTCTGAACATACCTACAACGTGCTAGAACATGCCTACGACGTGCTAAAACATGCCTATGACATGTTAGATAATGTGCCCACGACGTGCTAGAACCTGAGGCAGGGACACGCCCTTAACATTAAATGTTTACATGAATCACGTTAAATTACTACATGTAAATTGTGACTAACTTGGGTTACTTTGGACAGGAAAGGCCGGACGGTAAGTATGGATAAGTCGTGCATGCATTTCCATGCGACACTTGAATTCAGCAACACGAGATAGGTCATGATATTTGCCATAAAATTGACCCTAAGGCAAGATTAGAAAGACAATGAATGATAGACGGTGCACAAAAGTAAATAGAACGTGTTTGGTAATGATAGAATTGTGGGCGAGCTAGCCTCCCCACCAGTGCATAACAATGTACTGATAACCCCACAGTCTGCTCGCAGGATGCAGGAGATGCCGGCGGGTGCGGAGCTTCCATCGAACGTGTCAAGGCACGGAGCCAACTTTGGGACCTTGGAACGTTGCAAGAAGCTGAAGCACCATATACAGGACATAATGTATCGGAACATCGCCATGAATCATTCCATGTTGTAAGCCACTTGGCACGCCTTTTATGTTTCAGAGAGAGAGCTTGAGCGACTTGTAAACTCGGCCTAGCGCCGCTTGTAAACTTCTTGGATATCAATAATGAGTTTGAATTTGCTTCAATTTGTGTTCATTTACTTTCTGCTGCAAATGGGGACACTCTGTGCGACTCTGTGGCCTAGCTCAAATCGGCCGTTTCTGGACTTGGCCTTGCACCGGCGCAACCTAGGCCCGTGCGGCATCACGCCTTAGCGAGGACGATCGCTCCTACGGGAGCGGGGCGTGACAAAGCGTCGGGGTGGTCAAGTGAAAGTGCCACCTTTCCACCCCCTTCAGGCGCATAGCAAGGCCAAGTTCCGGGGTGGTCAAGTGAGTGTTGCGCCCCTTGATCCAACACCAAACAGGCGCTCAGATCAGTAGTAGGGGTACAGTAATTAAAGTGACTTGAACGAACCTCGAACGTACAACCAGTGGAGGCGCGGGAGTTCAAGACCACAGGATTTGCCTTGCTCGACTTGGTTGCGAACGCAGTAGATGCGTCCAAGTGAGACAAAGACTTTGAATGTCGGCTCGTTTCTTGCGCAGAAGCACCCGAGTCGACCTTATACAGCTTACCATCAGTAGCGCGCATGATTGTGAGCACATGCTTCTGGTTTACCGTTGGCATAGCACGTTTGAGGCGCATGGCCCGTGCCTCCTTAGACTTCTTCGTACCAGCCCGTGGGACGCATAGTACTCAGAGTCCAAATTATCCTCGCCATAACAGCGAGTGAAGAACTTGCAGCCAACCCAGAAGAATACTGTAACTTTTTGTTGCTCGAACGGGCTCCCTGGAACGGGCTCCATTTTCTTTTTTTTATTTTTGGTGCCCCTTTCAAAGGAAGCAAGAGGGCTCTATATTGAGACCTCTTTCTTCTCCTTTCTGATGTGGGATTAAAAGTATCCCTTATTTTTTTATGCTTCTACACAAATGTTTAGTGAAGTTTCTAGCCACCATAATCAATTCAAACCCATATTTGAAGGCACAACAGTATAACGACGATAGATCTTACCCCCGGCAGAGCGCGTCGTTGTAGCGTAAACTTACCATGTTCTTTCATGTTATGTTGATAATAAAGAAATATAATAGAGTGCATTTGTGAAGGTCACTGGCACGACAAGCCATCCTGGACCTATAGCTTGGTAGACAGAGGTCCTTCAGCGCAGATAGCGAGCCCCGTTGAAAGCCACTGCCTACCGTGGCATGTATCTGACATAGCTATCCGTGTTTCTTCCTAGGCCGGAACGATCCCGTGGCCTCGGGATACCGTTCGAAGAAACAATTGCCCTTGTCGACAAGTTGTCCATGGCCGTGCTAAGTTAATTATTATTTCAAGGCACATTTTTATGGTATTATTGCAACATTCATTTAATCGATTCATCTTTTCTTAGCACGGTTCTATATAATACGGTAATTAGAAGCACGATAAGGTTATATAACAAGCAGGTGTATAGTTCGTGTACGTGAGACGTCATGTGACCGTTCATTGAAATATCATTCATGTCGTTGCATTACATCTAGCATAACACATGTCTAGTATCGATAATGTATTAGAGAAGAGGGTCGAGGGAAGAAGGGTCAGCCACTCACCTTAGTATTTACTTGAGGCGAGAAACTGGTTGGCCGCGCTAGACGTTGCCTACGCGATCACCTGAAATCACACAAGCAACCGATTAGAACACTGTGTTATTCAAGAAAATTTGATACGAATGCGAAGTTCGAAACGCAAGCCGTGAAAACCATCGAAAATATTCACGAAAACGCATTCAGAAAACCAAAGCCAAAGAAGCAATTGCGGCATGAAAAGCAGAGCAACAGGAGGTCTCTCTCGACTCAGCCGCAGAGTCTATTCTCGAGGCGCAACCCGCTGAATATGGGACTTGGTTCCGAAGAAGCCACTCCATAACGGGGAATGGATCTTAATTCAACCGTTTCCGTTCGACCGATTTGATTGTTCCCGACCTATCGGTTCCGACCGAATCGATAGCGAGAGTGTTCCTTTCTCACGCACCCCGTGGACAGGAAATGGGACACGATGTAGGGCCGGGGTACTACAAGGAGTATGCAGCTGAGTTCAACCGGCTCGATAGATTTGTACCCCGCCTGGTAGAAGACCCAGTGGAGCGTGCCAAGAAGTTTCAGCACGGACTGCGAGAGGATGTCACGCCCCAGAACCGAAATACCGGAGAGCGGGGGAATGACTCATCCAGCTACGTATTACGGGTAGAAGGATACCATATAATACGATCAATGCTGTCTAAAAGACGAGGGGTGCATACTACATGAAAGTCTTACTAGGGTTACTCAACATCTATTGTCTCAATCATTCCAATAAGAAACAGAAATAGAGAATATGTAAGATAAAGCAGTAAGACGTCCCAAATTCTTAGTCAAAATGTTCTTGAGATCTGGCTGTACAAAACTTAGCCAGATGATATAGAAAGGTATACACAATTGTTATCAGCTGCAGTCTGACTTAATTACAATTATGTAAAAGTAAGTACTAGACAATCCGACTAACATGTCGGTGCCAAACGGCCAAAAGTAAATATTAAAGACGAGCAGGGAAGCAAGGGACCCACTCGTGTACTCCGGCGATCATTCCTCTAGTATTGACCATCTTAGAGGTGGAAGTAAGCTGAGTCCTCGGGAACTGGCTCTAAATCTGGCCATGCAAAACCAGAGAGGTTAGACCTCTAATAGCAAGTACCGAAAGAAAGCACGATATGAGGAATTAAACCAGTAATAAGAGAATATGATAAATAGATCTCTGCTTGCTACTGGGATTCTCATAACATCACGACACTTCGAACCAACCTCCCAACCAAACAAGGACAGAAGTTGGCCCGTCATGTCCTAACATTCTGATCATCTCAGTTAGTTAACAGAGTAGGTACAATACACAAACAAGTCAACTTAAATGGCCATGCAACTACTACGGCTTACTACCGTGAGTTCCAAGTTACCCTGGAAATATGCAATAAGGATTCCTCAGTTCTTACTATGTACAAGCAAGGCTAGTTTATCCAGTCAATCAATTGTGCCAATCATGAATTAGACGAGTCCCAGCGGGACGCCCGTCATCAATATACAATAAATAATAAAAGCAGATACCGCTCCCTGCCCGTGTGGCAGATTTGCAGTATCTGTGGGGACCAGCCGGCCTGTCGGGCACTGATAGCCCCAAAGAGGGCTGCCATGTAAGAATTCAGGAATCCATCCCCTCTATGCAATCATTATTTTATTTAACTTAGTAGCCTCTATATTAAGTGAAATCCCATGCCGTAGGTCATGGTCATCCAGAAATGAGTACTTCCATACAAAGTACGATATGCCCAACTCTACAACGATGCCCGTGCGGTTAGGTTGTAGGACTTACATAGCATAATGCAATAATCAAAACTAACCACGGAATAACCATGCCTTGACCATAAAGTACACATGCCGCTTCTATAGGAAATAAATAAATAAATAAATAAATAAATTGAAGCCTGCATGTGCCTGTATGCCAATATTCGAGATTAGCCATTCAATTGTAATAGTTCATAGTTAATATGAACGTGTCTTATTCATTCAATTCAATAAGACGACTAGCTAGTCTCTTAGTTCCAACTAGGAACGCATGGTCAATCATTTAGTGAAGGTAACAATCAATGTCAATTCGTGCAAAGGCATGAAAGTCAAACTAGTATTAAGCATGATCGAGTCTATAACTTACATAAAATAGTTGGTAACATATTCTTGAAGCCAAGGAAAAGATCTACAACTTTTATGTTGGGAGTTGGAAGAAATTCTAGCCACAATTCAGTCAATTAGGACATATAACAGTCAAAAACAGCCAAAATAGGCATTATGCGGCCTATTGTGCGATACCATATGCGGCTCAACTGCGACATACGGCTTATGCGGCCCAACCGCGACACCATATGCGGCTCAACTGCGACATGCGACTCATGCGGCCCAACTGCGACATCTATGCGGCTCAACTACGACATACGGCTCATGCGGTCCAATCGCGACACCATATGCGGCTCAACTGCGACATACGGCTCATGCGGCCCAATCGCGACACCATATGCGGCCAACTGCGACATGTGCCTTATGCGGCCCAATCGCGATACCATATGCGGCCAACTGCGACATGGGTCTTATGCGGCTCATTCGCGACACCATATGCGGCCAACTGCGACATGTGCCTTATGTGGTTCATTCGCGACACCATATGCGGCCAACTGCAACATGTGCCTTATGCGGCTCATTCGCGACACCATATGCGGCTAACTGCAAAATACAGACAGATGAACATAGAAATGAACAAAAATGCTTTTGGTCATAATTTCCTCAAAATAAGTCAAAATCTAACTTTTCAAAAGCCAAACTTTGGTAGAATTGAATTCTCTACAACATGGAACCACTTATTTTCGAAAACAACAAAGTTTGATAGATCAAAACCACAAAATCTATATGAAAAACCAAAACTTAAAACTTAGATCTACACCCAACCATCCATGGAAATCAAGAATTTCAAGACCTAAACTTGTAGAGGAAGAGAAGATAAACAATATGGATTAAAAATAAATAGGGATGCATGAAATCCCTCATGGTGTGCAAGATGTACTTGCCTCTCCAAATGGGTGGTTGGGAGAGTAATGGAGGATGAAGAAGAAGAAGTAAATGTGAGTAATGAAGAGAGAGAAAAGTAAAAAGGGGCATAAATATCAAGCCAAGTCAATCTCCACCACCCATTCCTTCCTACAAGATCTAGGCCATCCACTCCTATTCATGATGAACCAAGCTAAACCAAATTGGTTTAATGAACAGACTAAGCCAAGGGCTAAAGCAAAAGCAGAAAATAAAATACAGAAAAATTAATAAGCGCAAAATTGAAGAATTTAAATACAGAACAAATGCATGATAAACATTAAATAAATACATTCAAGCAGTACATGTATAAAATACGTATTCTGGGAACGGGGAGTGACATCTCTACCCTCCTTAGAAAAATTTTGTCCTCGGAATTTCAGATCCAAGCAGGACAGAAATGTCAGAGCTAGACTAATCTAAGTACAAGTAATTTGAGCAAGTAGCTATTCTACAATGTCAAATAGCAAGTAATATATCCATATTTATCAATCTACGACATCAAGTAATTTCTACTCATAGGGTGATAAGCATGAGGAATCAAGACAATCAAGGTACACGAAAAGAAATATACCTTATGAGTCAAATAGGTACGGGTACCGTGATCGGATATCATCCTCACGTTCCCACGTTGACTCTCCTAAGGAGTGATGCCCCCAAGCAACACGGACAAGGCTAATTGTTCGGTTCTTGAGTACCTTCTCCCTTCGGTCCAAAATGGACACAGGCTGTTCCTCGTAAGACAGGTTGGTACCAACAACCAGTTCAGAATGATCGAAGATATGGCTTGGGTCCGATACATACCTACGCAACTGAGATACATGAAACACAACATGCACCTCTCCTAACGAAGGTGGAAGGGACAAACGATAAGCAACATCGTCTACCCTATCAAGGATAACAAATGGGCCCACGTATCGCGGACTCAACTTCCCGCGAACGCCAAATCTAATGACCCCATGAGTAGGTGAGATCCGCAAGAACATGTGGTCCCCAACAGAAAATTCTAGCGGCCTACGATGCTGGTTCGCCCAATGACGATGTCGATCTTGTGCAACTCGAAGTCGCTCTCTAATTCCTTTAACCACTTCAACTGGCTGGACAATCATTTCTGGGCCTAGCATCTTCCTTTCTCCGATATCATTCCATGCTAGTGGCGACCTACACTTCTTACCATATAGTGCTTCAAATGGCGCCATCTGGATACTGGCTTGATAACTGTTGTTGTATTAGAACTCGACAAAGTGCAGGTAGCTTTCCCAAGATCTTCCAAAATCTAGGGTACAAGCTCGCAACATATCTTCTAGGGTCTGAATTGTTCTTTCTGATTGCCCGTCCGTCTGCGGATGGTAAGCTGTACTAAATCTCAACTTGGTACCCAGACTATGATGTAGACTCTTCCAGAAATGTGATGTAAAACGAGTATCTCTGTCAGACACAATACTGACAGGGACCCCGTGCTGCCTGACTATCTGTTGTATGTCCAACTCTGCCAACTTTTCTGTAGATTGCCCTACTCTGAAAGGGAGAAAATGTGCCACCTTTGTAAGCCGATCTACTATTACCCAAATGGCATCTTTACCACTTGGCGATCTCGGTAAACCGGTCACAAAGTCCATTGTGATGTGTTCCCACTTTCCTCTTCATTCTATTCCACCAGAAGTGCTGCTTGATATCCTTGTACATTTTGGTCCCTCCAGGGTGTATAGAATACTGAGAACTGTGGGCTTCTGTCATAACCTCCTGTCTGATATCTCCACTAGGCACACATAGGTGTGATCCAAACCTAAGTGTACCATCTTCGTAAATTTTTATCTCCTTTCTGATTCCTGACTCACATTCTGTCCTAAGCTTCTGGAACCTTAGGTCCTGTGCCTGAGCTGCCTTGATCTTGTCTACCAAGTCGGATTGAACCCGTAGACTTGCCAGAATTCCTATATCACTAGGAAGTATAACCTCGATCCCCATCTCCTGGAGATCTTCTAAAATATATTTTTGTGATGTCAACATAAATGTGTCGCCTCTCCTGCTAAGAGCATCTGCTACTACGTTAGCCTTGCCTGGGTGATACTGAAGCTCCACGTCGTAATCCTTGATCAACTCTAACCATCTTCTCTGTCTCATGTTCAGTTCCTTTTGAGTATAGATGTACTTCAGACTTTTGTGGTCTGTGTACATGTCCACTCGATCACCGTACAAGTAATGCCTCCATAGCTTCAAAGCAAATACTACTGCCGCCAACTCTAAGTCATGAGTTGGATAATTCTTCTCGTGGTCCCGAAGTTGCCTAGATACATACGCTATCACCTTCCCATGCTACATGAGGACACACCCAAGTCCCTTTTCTGATGCGTCACAATAAACGGTAAAACCTTCGGGTCCAACTGGCAATGTAAGAACAGACACTGATATCAACTTCTGCTTCAGATTCTCAAATGATGCCTGGCATTCTGCCGACCAGACAAATGGTACGTCCTTTCGTGTTAAGCGGGTCATGGGTGCTGAAAGCCTTGCAAAGTCTGACACGAACCTTCTGTAATATTCTGCCAATCCCAAGAAACTCCGCATATCCGCTACGGTCTTGGGTACTGGCCAACTCTCTACTGCTTCTACCTTCTTGGGATCCACTGCTACTCCAGCCCCTGATATGATGTGTCCCAAGAATGAAATTCGATCCGTCTAAAACTTACACTTGCTGAGCTTGGCGTACAACTGGTTCTCTCTCAGAACCTGTAACACTTTCCTGAGGTGGTCTTCATGCTCCTCTTTACTGGCAGAGTATACGAGAATGTCATCAAGAAACACAACGACAAATTGATCCAAGTATGGCATAAAGATGCGGTTCATTAAATCCATAAATATTGCTGGAGCATTGGTCAAACCAAATGGCATTACTAAGAATTCATAATGCCCATACTTCGATCTGAATGCTGCCTTAGAAATATCCTCCTTCCGAACCCTCACTTGATGATACCCTGAACGAAGATCTATCTTGGAGAAAACTCTAGCTCTGCTCAACTGATCAAACAAGTCATCGATCCTGGGTAATGGATACTTGTTCTTCACTGTTGCCGTATTAAGCTTCCTGTAGTCAATGCATAATCTGGATGACCCATCCTTCTTTTCCATAAGTACCACTGGTGCTGCCCATGGTGATATGCTAGCTTGGATGAACTTCTTCTCCTTCAATTCCTCTATGTGCTGATATACCTTGACCTGCTCTGAATCCGCCATTCTATAAACTCGATCTGATATCGGTTTAGTTCCAGGTGCCAATTCTATACTGAACTCAATATCTCTAACCGGTGGTAGACCTGAAAGTTCTTCAGGAAATACGTCTAGAAACTCTTCAACTACCTTCGGGACTTGAACTTCTTCCATTGCTATTACAACTCCATGCTCTTGCTGAGTTGCCACTGACCTGACTAAGGTGAACCGCTTCATGCCTGGAATATTAAAAGACACACTCCCCCTACGATAATCTATTGTCGCATGACTGTCTTTCAGCCAGTCCGTGCCTAAGATAACGTCGAAATTTCCAACAGGAAATTTTATCAACCTGGCGGGTAAAGAATGCCCGTAAACTACAACACTACATGCTAGAATAATTCTAGTAACTCCTACGCGCCCATTACCAGTGAGTATATTCAACCTCCCTGGCAATGCCTCGAACTCCATCCCTAGCCGTGTCGCAAATTGTGCAGATATAAATGAGTATGATGCTCCCGAATCAAACAATGCTACTACGGGATATGAGGCGACGAGAATGTTACCTGCCATAACATCTCCCGATGCCAATGCCTCTTCCAAGGACAGAGTAAAGGCCTGTCCTCGACCTCCTTGTTGGTTCCTATACTGCATCCTAGCCTGGTGTTGCTGCTGGCCCCTGCCTTGGTGATGCTGGGGTGGTCTGTGCTGGTGTTGCAGCATCGGCGGTCCCTGCTGCCGAAACATCTGAGCCTGCGTCATGAACAGGCGCTATGCCAACGGTCTCACAGCCACCGCTGGTCTTCGATACTGGCCTGCCCCTGGTGCTGGCAGAGCAGGAAACTGTTGTACCGGTCCACCTGGCCTCAAACTCATGGGTGTCACGCCCTGCTCCCATAGGAGCGATCGTCCTCGCTAAGACGTGATGCCGCACGGGCCTAGGTTGCGCCCGTGCAAGGCCAAGTCCAGAAACGGCCGATTTGAGCTAGGCCACAGAGTCGCACAGAGTGTCCCTATTTGCAGCGGAAAGTAAATGAACACAAATTGAAGTGAATTCAAACTCATTATTGACATCCAAGAAGTTTACAAGCGGCACTAGGCCGAGTTTACAAGTCGCTCAAGCTCTCTCTCTCTCTGAAACATAAAAGGCGTGCCAAGGGGCTTACAACATAGAATGATTCATGGCGATGTTCCGATATATTATGTCCTGTATATGGTGCTTCAGCTTCTTGCAACGTTCTAAGGCTCCAGAGTTGGCTCCGCGCCTTGACACGTTCGATGGAAGCTCCGCACCCGCCGGCATCTCCTGCATCCTGCGAACAGACTGTGGGGTTATCAGTATATTGTTATGCACTGGTGGGGAGGCTAGCTCGCCCACAATGCTATCATTACCAAACATGTTCCATTTACTTTTGTGCACCGTATATCATTCATTGTCTTTCTAATCTTGCCTTAGGGTCAATTTTATGGCAAATATCATGATCTATCTCGTGTTGCTGAATTCAGGTGTCGTATAGAAATGCATGCACGACTTACCCATACTTACCGTCCGGCCTTCCCTGTCCAAAGTAACCCAAGTTTGTCACAATTCACATGTAGTAATTTAACGTGATTCATGTAAACATTTAATGTTAAGGGCGTATCCCTGCCTCAGGTTCTAGCACGTCGTGGGCACGTTATCTAACATGTCGTAGGCATGTTTTAGCACGTCGTAGGCATGTTCTAGCACGTCGTAGGCATGTTCAGAGTGTTACATTTCAGGCATGTTCAGGATGTTACATTTCGAGCATGTTCATGTTCAGGAGTATTTCATTTCAAGCATGTTCAGGAGGCACTTCATTTAGTTAACTTGGATTACATTGTTTTAATGCAAAGACTTGCACGTGGATTGCCACCAGCATAGTCCACTTAATCTACATGCATGGGTCGCTGGCTTTACAAGCCATTTTGGATATATCACTTGGGCATTCTCATCTATCGAAGCGTGATGGCTGGTACACCTTGATAGTCTCTTGAAATGCCTGACCTTACGTCTCTTTGAGCGGCCGAGCCCCCACTCAAAGCAGCCCGTAAGCCCCATGTTTGATTCTGCTTAGGCCGGCCACGGTATTCCTCCCCATCGCCCGTGCCGCAGAATCCTTCCTCATGACGGCCACGGTATTCCCTCCCATCGCCCGTGCCGTTTGTCCACGACCATTTTGTATTGTCTTGTCATTTAACTTTGTTGACACAAAGTCACAGTCAACCAAATATTGACTACATTAACTAAATAATATTTGTATTAATTCAATACGACACACGACGACTGCATTCAGTTCAAGACAGATGACAGCTCAGTCTCCGGCTCTCAGTGTGTTCTGGAGTCTATATTTTATAATTTCATTGAGTCTAGACTTGTGTACTCTGAGTCATGCTGAGCTCTTGGAACTTAGTCTATAACCTACCCAAAATCCCAAGCTCCACTGAACCAAAAACTGCCCACTGGTCCCCTTAGAACCACTCTGTGCTCTGGAGACAAAGTTCGGGCCGAACTCTGCCTCCACACAGAGTTCGGGCCGAACTCTGTCCCCTAGAAATCAGGAACCCTAATTTTAGGGTTAGCTGGTTGCTAGTTGTCCAACGGCCAAATTTTTGAATTTTCCTACCCGAATTCTGGCCGAATTCTGCCTATAAAAATACTATAAATAGGGCATGAATTCTCTCATTTCAAATCATCCAATCTTCTCTTCTCTTCTCTCTTATAAGCTCAATAAGCCATACCCTTCCCATCTACTAGCCACAAGCCTCCTAAGTCTCGAGTGCTCAGCATCTCTCAGTTAGGATTCTTGTGCAAGAGTCGAAGAAGTCGCTTGGACAATTCCAAGCAAATCGCCACTGCGATCCTCTGTTAGAAGTTGACGTGCTCTTCTGAAGAAAAGGCACGGGTTGTAAACTACTATTTCACAAATAGTGGATTTAATCCTGAGCTAGAGTTCTCAGGCCTGGACTAGTCCTCCACGAGGGAAACCAGGTTAAAATCGCTGTGTTTGCGTATGCTCTTCTGCTCTTCATTTATTTTCCGCACTTTACTCTGATTATTTATTATCGGTGAAAGAGTTATTTTTAATTGGCTATTTTTCTATATAAACTCTATTCACCCCCCCTCTAGAGTTGCCAAACTGTTCTTCAATTGGTATCAGAGCTCTGTTCTCTTTACAAGGACTAACATCCTAAGAGCTGATCCATGGCAACCACACAATCCTTGATTTCCAATCATGGTGAAGGTCAGTCCACTCATAGGCCTCCCCTATTTGATGGGACTAACTACACATATTGGAAAACAAGGATGAGCTTCTATCTTAAGTCTCTAGACTTTGACCTGTGGACTGTCGTCACTGACGGTTACAAAAAGCCCGCCAGAATAGTTGTCGATGGTGACCTCATTGAGAAACTACACGACAAATATTCTGTCGAGGAGAAGAAACAGGCAAGTCTAGATGCTAGGGCTATTAATGCTTTATTCTGTGCTATAGACAGGAATGAGTTCAACAGGGTCTCTACATGCACCACTGCTCATGAAGTATGGAGACTTCTAGAAGTGACGCATGAAGGAACCACACAGGTCAAGGAATCCAAAATAAGCCGTCTCACTCAAGAATACGAAGCTTTCAAGATGAAGCCAAGTGAGACGATCACTCAAATGTTCACAAGATTCCTCGACATCATCAATCCTCTATCCTCGCTTGGAAAGCAGTACTCAAACCACGAGAAGATTCGTAAGCTGCTCAGAGGGCTACCAAAGATTTGGAACCCTAAGGTGACAGCCATCATAGAAGGAAACGATCTCACAACAATGTCAATGGAGACCTTGATGGGTAAGCTTATGACTCACGAGCTTGACCTCAAGGACTTCGAAGAGCCTGCTCCGAAGACCAGGAAGATCGCACTCAAAGCTCATCAACGAAGAGCTAATCATGATGAGACCGAAGAAGATAATTCGGATGATGAAGACCAAGCTCTCATGGTTCGCAACTTCAGGAAATTCCTTCGCTTCAATCGAAGGAAGAAGGAATCTCAAGAAGACGATGAAGAAGAACCAACATGTTACGGTTGCAAGAAAACTGGACATGTCCGAAAAGACTGCCCATTCCTGAAGAAAAGCAACCGCTATGAGAAGCCATACAAAAGGAACTCATCAAAGAAATATGCCAACACAGGCATTTGCCATGAAAGTGAAGCGAGTGACTCTGAGGAAGAAAAGGACTCTCCTCAAGATACAGCAAATGTGTGCCTTATGGCAACTTCCAACAAGGTATCTAACGAAACTCTGGATGACTTCTCTTTTGATGAACTTGGCGATGCTTTCACTGATTTACTCGATGATCATAAAAAGGTCATCGGTAAATATAAACATGCCAAGGACAAAATCAAAAGTCTAGAAGATGAGATACAAAGAATTTCTTTACTTCTTGATAATGTTAGAAACACATCACCCACTAATGACACTGATGAAGTATCCAAGCTTAAATTAAGCTTACATGATGCTGAAGCACGTATTGAGCAACAAACTCAAGAAATCACTACTCTCAACACGTTGCTTGCTGAAGAAAAGAGTAGACACAAGATTTCCATGACTAAGATTTATGGCTTAAATATTAAGGTTGTTGAACTGCAAGCTGTTTCTAAAAGATTAGAAACCAAATTGGGTAAACAGGTTGTTCAACCTCAAACCCAATCACATGGGCACAACACCACTCATGCTAGTCAACCACGTCATTCTCATGCAGCACATAACCATGCATTTATATACACAAACTTTCACAAACCACGTGCACGTAAGAACAATTCTCACTCACTACACACTCATCATGCACAAAGACACAATCAACATCACTCTACACATAAAAATCATCATGCAATGCCATATAGACAAGGTCCTCATATACCATATAGACAAAATCATCATGCCATGCCATCTAGACAATATCAGCATGTCACACATTATAGACAATACCATCATTCTATGCCTCATAGACACCATCACCATGCCACTTATTCCATGCATAATCATCTTCACCATGCTAACTCTTCACATCATGTCCATCCTCATCCTGTTGCTTATAGATATTATTCTCATGCTCCTAGTATAAATAAGAATGCTATCTGTACTTATTGTGGATTACATGGACACATCTCACCACAGTGCAGAGTTAGAAGACTTGTAGATAAAAGGATATATGCTTGGTTCCCAAAGACTAACTTTTCAGGACCCTCAAGAACTCGGGTACCAAAGGTCACATCTACTCTTGATGTAGGTGGACCTTCCCTCCTCAACTGAAAGTAAGTGGATTCTCGATAGTGGATGCTCGCGACATATGACGGGAGATGCAAATCTTTTTGTATCACTATCGATGAAGAGAGAAGGATACGTATCCTTCGGTAACAATCTCAAAGGGCACATTATAGGTAATGGTATCATTGGTCATCCTCCTTCTCCTGTAATAAAGGATGTCTGCCTAGTGACCGAGTTAAAGCATAACTTGCTCAGCATTAGTCATCTTGCTGATCATGGATATGATATTAACTTTGGACAAAACAGTTGCTACATCTATGATAGGTCAACAGGAGATATTGCTTTTGAAGGGAAAAGAGAGGACAATATCTATATTTTCTATCTTTCTATAAATACTAACAATGAAGGTAGATGTCTATATGCCCACAAAGACAAACGACTACTTTGGCACCAGCGTCTTGGTCATGCCAACATGGATGCTATATCCAGGCTTTCTACCAAGAAGCTAGTGAGAGGATTGCCTGACATCACGTTCAAAAAGGACACGGTATGTGCCGAATATGAACTAAACAAGGCAACTAAATCCTCATTTCATTCTATCAACTCTGTAAGTACTACTAGACCCTTGCAACTACTTCATATGGATTTATTTGGTCCTAGTAGAATAGCTAGCCTTGGAGGCAAACTTTATGCATTTGTTGTTGTTGATGATTTTTCGAGATTTATATGGGTTTTCTTTCTCGCTAATAAGAGCGATGCTATTTCTGCTTTCAAAATTTTTGTAAAAAAAGTTCAAAACGAAAAAGGCTACATGATTACACGAATCCGAAGTGATCATGGAGGCGAATTCGTAAATTATGATTTTGAAAGTTTTTGTAATGCGAATGGTTTTGATCATGAATTCTCTTGTCCTAGAACTCCTCAACAAAATGGTGTTGTGGAGCGGAAGAATAGGACTCTTGGCGATATGGCTAGAGTCATGTTGAATAAATTTTCTCTTCCGAAATATTTTTGGGCAGAGGCTGTAAGTACAGCATGCCACATTTTAAATAGGGTACTTATTCGTCCCATTACGAAGAAAACACCCTATGAGCTTTGGTTTGGGAGAACCCCCAATGTATCTTATTTTAAAGTTTTTGGTTGTAGATGTTTTATCCTTAACACCAAAGACAACTTAGGCAAATTTGATGCCAAAGCTGACGATGGTATCTTTCTTGGTTATGCCGCCAAGAGTAAGGGATATAGAGTTTTCAATAAACGCTCACTTATTGTGGAAGAGTCAACAAATGTGACTTTTGATGAAGACAACAGTGCAGCAAGTACTCTTGATGATGACGTTGAGCCATCAACTTCTACTCCAATGAATACTTCAACCGAAACTAATTCTCTGGAGGGTTTGCCTAAGAAATTCTCTTTCAAACCTTCTCATCCAGAAAATTTAGTTATAGGAGAAGTTTCACGTGGAGTAACTACTAGATCATCACTAAGAGACTCCGTTGCTAGCACTGCCTTCATTTCACAAGTAGAGCCTAAAAACATTTCTGAAGCTTTTAATGATGAATTTTGGATTTCTGCTATGCAAGAAGAACTCAACCAATTCGAGAGAAGCCAAGTATGGGAACTCGTTCCTAGACCGGTTAATCACTCGATAATTGGTACTAAATGGGTTTTTAGAAACAAAGTAAATGAAGATGGTTCAGTCACACGTAACAAAGCTCGTCTAGTAGCTCAAGGATACAACCAAGAGGAATGTATCGACTACGATGAGACGTATGCTCCTGTTGCTAGACTAGAATCCATTCGGATGCTTTGTGCTTTTGCTAATTTTCAAAACTTTAAATTATTTCAAATGGATGTGAAAAGTGCTTTCCTGAATGGTTTTATTAAGGAGGAAGTTTATGTGAAACAACCTCCTGGCTTTGAAAATCACAAATTTCCCGACCACGTGTTCAAGCTAAAGAAAGCACTTTATGGCCTCAAACAAGCCCCCAGAGCTTGGTATAAAAGGCTAAGTAGCTTCTTACTTGAGAAAGGTTTTTCAAAAGGGAAAATTGACACCACACTGTTTATAAAATCTTTTAAAGACACCATTTTATTAATTCAGATTTATGTTGATGATATTATTTTTGGGTCTACTGATGAAACTCTTTGTCAAGAATTTGCCAAGTGTATGCAGACGGAATTTGAGATGAGCATGATGGGAGAGCTCAACTACTTTCTTGGTCTGCAAGTAAAACAACTGGCAAATGGAACTTTCATCTGTCAATCGAAGTATACCAAGGACATGCTGAAGAAGTTCGATCTTGACAACATCAAACCAATCAGCACTCCAATGGCTACTTCAACCAAACTCGAACCAGATGAGAGCGGCAAACCCGTTGATCAACGTAAGTATCGAGGTATGATAGGCAGCTTACTTTATTTAACTGCTAGTCGCCCCGATATCATGTTTAGTGCTTGCCTATGTGCTAGATATCAAGCAAATCCTAAGGAATCTCACATGACCGCGGTTAAGCATATCTTTCGATACCTTAAGGGTACGGTTACAGTGGGCCTATGGTATCCCAAGTCAACATCATTTGACCTCATCGGTTACTCTGATGCTGACTTTGCTGGATGCAAGGTCGACCGTAAAAGTACGAGCGGCACGTGTCATTTATTAGGAAAGGCTTTAGACTCATGGTTTAGCAAGAAGCAGAACTCTGTCGCACTATCCACAACAGAAGCTGAATACATAGCAGCTGGGCGTTGTTGTGCACAAATTCTGTGGATGAAGCAAACCCTTGAAGACTATAAGTTATCTTTCATGCATATTCCTATATTCTATGACAATACTAGTGCCATCAATTTGACTAAGAACCCTGTCTGCCACTCACGTACTAAACACATTGAGATCAGACACCACTTTTTGCGTGATTATCAGCAAAATGGCACGATTAACTTAGAATTTATTGACACTGATCATCAGCTAGCAGATTTCTTTACTAAGCCATTATCCGAAGAGCGCTTCAATTTTCTTTGTCGTGAACTCGGAATTTTGGATGAAGCAGTTATAAGTTGAGACTTACTTGCGTAAATATCGAGTATATTTTGATTCTTTTATGACGAATTTATTATGGGTACAAGCCGAAAGGGTCCTTCTGACAAAAAGGCGTAAAAGCCTAAGCGACACGGTACACTAGTCCTCAGGACTACCGCTAGCTGGGATCCGGCCCCTGCAGCTAACCCATGGCAAATTTGAAATACTGAATTATAATATATTTCTTTGTTTATTATATGGTTTGTTCCGATTTATTATTGTCTAATTGATCTTTCCTAAAGTTCATTCTGACCTTTGTGTACCTCTCTATGTACTTCATTGTTTTCATCAAACTTTTATCCTCAAAATCTCTTTTGTTCAACACTTAATCAATTTTTCTATCTTTTCAGCCTGCTTTTAGTTCTGGACCACTGATCCAGAACTCGGGCCGAACTCTGCCCCTAACAGAGTTCGGGCCGAGTTCGGTCCCTAAGTTCCAGCGTCGGGATCTGGCTCTGCCGTTGGATCAATTTAGATCCTATGGTCAATATTTCATCCGACCAAAGACAAACCCCTACTTTATGTCGGGACTCCTTCTCTCTCCTTCACCATTGCCTCCTTCCTCACCTCTCCAAACTCTTTCCTTCAAACCCTAACCCTAGTTTTTGATCTAGAGTGCTCCATTGCTCCTCAAAATCAAGGAAAAAGGGTTTCTCGTCATTCTCTTCCACTGTTTATTAATCATTTGAGGTATCATTCTTGTCTTTTATACTTCACTCTATCAAGTTTTTATGGCTCCTCGCTTGTTCAATCGTGGAAAGAGGATTCGAACTGAGAGTGTTTCCTCTTCGGATACTCCTCCGACGAACGAACATATCATTGAACAACTTCAACCACCTCATCCGTTATTCAACCCACCTCGTCCTCGAAACCCTTCTACCTATGACAACCGATTATTTGTTTCACTAGATGCCTCAAACAACTGGTTTAGTGACTATCGGAATCGTCAGGTATTCGCAGGACATCCTATTAATTTTTCTATCTTCTCTCAATATGATTCTTTATTTCATGACCTCTGCTTTGATGAGCTTGTCACTACCACTTCTGCTATCTATCGTCATGCTGTCCAAATGTTCTACTGCAACATGACCTTTGATGATCTCCATATTTATTCACGAGTTGCAGGTATAAATATATCTTTTGATGACTTTGACTTAGCCGAATATCTTGATCTTCAAGAGCCCAATTCTTGGGAAAAGCTAGTTGACGCTCGCTCGTTCCGTTTTCCCGACGGAATTTCCCTTGAGAGCTTCAAGGACGATTTGTGTACTCCATACACACGTCCTCGCAAGCTCACGGCTAAATATCTCAACCCATATTTTTCTGATCTTCATTGGATTATTTCTAACACCATTCTACCCAAAACAGGTTCCCATGATGACATCACTTACCTTGAAATATCTGCTCTTTATCATCTTCACTTTGGAATTTCTTTCAATCTTCCACGTACAATGATGGACTGGATGATTCACTGTAGGAAGAAACCACGAGCTCTGGTTTATCCTCTGTACCTTCCTATGATCTTTCGTGCATTTAACATACCACTTGATATATGTTCATTCTTGCCTGCTCCTGCTTTCCTGTCCAAGGCACGTCTTACTCAGGCAGTTGTCACCTCTCCTGAGGCCTCTGAGCATTCTGATGATGAGGAGCCTGACGCCCCTCCTTTCGGTCAGGATGCACCACCTCCACCTGCCACTCTTGACTCTATCCAGACCATGCTCCAGGATCGTTTCTACTTAGAGGCTGATCGGTGGGCTCAGATGGATTACCGCACTACCCTGCAGATGAGTGCACTCAGCAACTCGCTGCATGATATTCGGTACTCCATGTCCCATCATCCTACTATGCCCATTCCCATGCAGCGAGATCCCGATCGTGAGGGATATCGCATTGATGATCCATGGGTCTTGCGTTACCTGGATCCGAGTGCTGCTCTTGTGGATCCCAGACGTTCCCACTCTCCTGGACCTTCTCGTGCTCCGTGATGGAGATTGGCTCGATCTGCTGCTGCTACTGCTGATGATCTTAGTTACTTTTTGCTTTCAGTTATTTAGTTTATTATGGATTTATGTAGCTGGTTTTATGTACTCTGTTTATGAGTTGGCCACTTGGTTTGGTGGATGACATTATCTGTCCTTTATCATAGTTTTACTTTATGTCAGTGACTTATTTTGCTTAGTATTTCACTGTTTCTTCTCTGCTTGGTGTGGTTGCATTACTATTCGTTGCTTCTTTATATTGCTAACTGCCAAAAGGGGTAGAAATATGTATATTTTATAGTTTTGTGCTTGTTTTGCTTTTGGGAGATATTATCTATCAGGCCACCGGTTCTATGCATTCGTATATCTGTGTATATCTGTGCTTGTTCTTGCTCTGGGAAATATTATCTATCAGGTCACAGGTTCTATGCATTTTGTACGGGGGAGAGCTATAGCTTCTAGCTCGACACCGTTCATGGTTTACGGGGGAGCTATCTTCTTTTAGCTCAGGCATCGTTTATGGGGGAGCTATGTTACAATCAACTGTATCCAGGTATGAATATTGAAATATACATATATTATTTTATCAATTATGAATATGGGGGAGATTGTTGACACAAAGTCACAGTCAACCAAATATTGACTACATTGACTAAATAATATTTGTATTAATTCAATACGATACACGACGACTGCATTCAGTTCAAGACAGATGACAGCTCAGTCTCCGGCTCTCAGTGTGTTCTGGAGTCTGTATTTTATAATTTCATTGAGTCTAGACTTGTGTACTCTGAGTCATGCTGAGCTCTTGGAACTTAGTCTATAACCTACCCAAAATCCCAAGCTCCACTGAACCAAAAACTGCCCACTGGTCCCCTTAGAACCACTCTGTGCTCTGGAGACAGAGTTCGGGCCGAACTCTGCCTCCACACAGAGTTCGGGCCGAACTCTGTCCCCTAGAAATCAGGAACCCTAATTTTAGGGTTAGCTGGTTGCTAGTTGTCCAACGGCCAAATTTTTGAATTTTCCTACCCGAATTCTGGCCGAATTCTGCCTATAAAAACACTATAAATAGGGCATAAATTCTCTCATTTCAAATCATCCAATCTTCTCTTCTCTTCTCTCTTATAAGCTCAATAAGCCATACCCTTCCCATCTACTAGCCACAAGCCTCCTAAGTCTCGAGTGCTCAGCATCTCTCAGTTAGGATTCTTGTGCAAGAGTCGAAGAAGTCGCTTGGACAATTCCAAGCAAATCGCCACTGCGATCCTCTGTTAGAAGTTGACGTGCTCTTCTGAAGAAAAGGCACGGGTTGTAAACTACTATTTCACAAATAGTGGATTTAATCCTGAGCTAGAGTTCTCAGGCCTGGACTAGTCCTCCACGAGGGAAACCAGGTTAAAATCGCTGTGTTTGCGTATGCTCTTCTGCCCTTCATTTATTTTCCGCACTTTACTCTGATTATTTATTATCGGTGAAAGAGTTATTTTTAATTGGCTATTTTTCTATATAAACTCTATTCACCCCCCCTCTAGAGTTGCCAAACTGTTCTTCAAACTTAACGGCTGTGCCTGAGCCATAATGCGTTATCGACCAGGTTGGCGTCCGTGCAGCGCGGGTAGCGAGCCCCGTTGCATGTGCCCGTCATACCTGTCGCTAACATCTTTCATGTCTTATCTTTTATTTACTCTTTCATGTCTTTCTTTTACTTGTTCGTTCATTCATTCATTATTCACGTATTCATTCATTCATTCGTTGATTCATTCATTCATACATTATGCAACTCCCCGTACGGGAATCGCCTTGGCGACCCATCGGTCCCGAATTCTTTCAATGTTGATATACTCTACTCGAAATGACTATGTCGATAGTCTTCCGTTTCATTGTTGTAACCCATTCATTGTTTTATTATTGAATGCGTAAGGGACTTGAACGTAAGCTCGTACCTTAGCACGAGCGTAGAGCTCGGTACGAGAGTTTCTATATTTGTCGAGTTCTTTTCCATGTTCTAAACAAGCATGCAAGATGGGATTATTCCCTTAGCTAGGTGCGTTGAGTCATTTATTAGCATACGCGAGATTATCGCCTAGCGATTCTCGTGATAGTGTCCGTATTGTTATGTGTCTAGGCTAAGCAAAGACGGGTTCATCGGAGCCACCCACCTTAGCGATGTTCGCATCGGCCGAGCGATACTCCGAGCACGCCTTTGAAAGTCTAAGTCTGGATTCATCTTGACGGGCCAATGTAAGCCTTGCATCGATTCTTCATTAGGTCGATGCCAACTCTTCGGGTCGACGGCTCGTTTGAGTCGTTGCACTTACCGTTTGAATCGACGTTCCGCTAGGGCGGAGCGGGTCATTACACGCTTGGCCTTGCCATGCGCCTGATGGGGGTGTAAAGATGGCACTCTCCGCCAATGATTTGCGTAATGTGATCATTCACAAACGCCAATCAGGAGAGCCGAACGACAAGCAAAATGCGCCCCTCATAGGACACACTTGTGCTACGATCGCCATCAACTGCTGCGGTTGCAAGACAGTGGCTCCACCACCAAGGCAGTCTGTGTTCCAGCTGTTGCAACATGTTGTGCTTGTCCGACATCGTCTCAGAAACATGATGCCAATTGAAGACTTTATAACAGCCTACTCTCAACTAGGCTCATCACTCAGATGTCTCAGCTAGCCGCGTCGTCTCAGTCCGGCGTATTACTCTCAGTCTTCTGAAGGAGTTCACCGTCAAAGCTTCTTCGAACAAGGAGGACCATCACCCACAGTACAACATCTTGCCAAGGAGGAGGATCAGTTGAATCCATCTTCGTCGTGAAGTCAAGGGAGAGACAACAAAACTCTCTCAAACTGTTGCTATTTATAGGCCAGGGCAAATCAAACCCATACGCCAAGTGGCAACCTTTTCGAAGTTAGTGCAAATGATAATGAATTTGCCCCTTCGAACTCAGCTAAGTTGGAGAGCCATCAATGCCCTGAAGAACTCAACAGTCGATGCGTCATGCAAACGGATGCGCTGGTCAGAACGCGCATCATACTGATGCGTCCATCAGCACCAAGCGCCATACGAGGATGCTCCCCATGCATCCCCATGCGCCCAATGGAACGCCGATCGATGTGCCCACTCAATAGCCCATCACCTGTCAAGAACATTAAATGCTTAAATCTGACAGAGTTGGCAGCACGTCCCCCAAGGACTGAACAGTTGACAGCTTTCTCAAAAGATGAAGCGTCGTCGACGTCAGCATCATCATTTCTCCTCTTCGGCAGTTACAAGCCACGTGGCCGCCCAACCATCTCGCATGCGCTTCCGCAGCCATGCGCCCAAATCTCTGCATGTGCCTCAAAAGCCGTACGCCTCAGACTTTTTTCTGATCCCTAAAGACAGAAGTAAAGTCACTACTGAAGCCCCGCATGCACCTCAAAAGCCATGCGCCCCGACTGGTTCGTGACTCCTAAAAGTTACGAGCCAAAGCCTCCTCATGCGCCCAATCCCAGGCACATCCTATCAGATCACTCCCCACCAAATCCGAGATCTTCGAGCCATGGACCTACGACACGCGTCCTTTGACTTGATTCAGCCTATGAAGGGGTGCTAATCACCCAAGATCTCAGCAACTGAAAGATCCTCTCCATTGCTACGTGTCAGCTCTGCCGCAGCCCACGACAGCAACAAGAAGGGTTCAACTCCTCAATCAGAGCGCATCGTCCATGCGCCTCCATCAGCTATCACCACGTGGCGTCCCCGCGTACAGGCGCATCCTACATATGCGCATGAGCAGCCAACCTGTAGACTATAAATAGAGGGATCACTTCCTCCTTAAAAACGGACGGACACATCACACAACCACCGATATACAGAGAGGCAGATACTGACACTCTACGTCTTCTTCCTCTCCGCAAGTGTAGAAGCATGAAAAATATTAGAATAAAAGCATAGATAGCCCATGCGGCTTTGGGTAGCAAGCCTATGCGGCTCGTAACTGGAGTTGCCCCATGCGGCCCGAAAGAAGACCCTCAGACTCATGCGGTTCGGGCATATATGCGGTTCAGCAGGTACATGCGGCTCAATTGACGCCACGTGTGATCCCTCCACAGCTGGCTACCGGAGTAATGGCCTCATTTAATGCTCTGACACGACTCGACGGCTGCGACGTCTCTGACATAAAGCGTCATAATGGCTCTGCCATAATGACAGACTCCTCGGGGAAAGAAGACAATCTCTGACCCGATCTGTCAGAAATCCTAGATTGCCACGTGGCAAAAGTCTCATGCGGCTCGGGTAGAGAACAGCTTCATGCGGCTCAGCGAGAAATCACTCTAATATGATTAACAGGAATCCGCCATATGCGGTCCACCCATTAGCCCGGTCTATGCGGCTCAATACCATGTTAACTCAGGCGGCCCACAGAAACTATGCATATGCGGCTCATGGAGGGTTCGTCCCCTGCGGCTCGTAGAGACTACGCATATGCGGCTCACGGAAAGTTCGTCCCCTGCGGCTCGATGAGGCATTGACTCATGCGGCTCATGAAGAGTATCTCTCTGCGGTTCAAGTGTTGGCCATCCTATGCGGCCCTGGCAGGACCTTCAATTAAAACACGTGGCATTGAAGATTCAACCGAATCCCAACAAGAATATTTGATACCGTTATCATAATTGCCGAGATCAGGGCATATCATTTATCATCAAGCCAATAGGACACGTGGCGAGCAATCAAATATTGGCATAACCGATCACGAGGATTTAAAGCAGTCAGCATTAACTGCTCATGAGATTTGGTGCTATCAGCATTAGTGGCCGAGATTTATTATGATCAGGATCAAGGGCTCAGATAGAATGAAGGAAGCGCCGACATTCCAAACAGATAATCATCAGCAAACCCTAATGATCACACCCCACTCCTATAAATAGCCAGCATCCTCCCCATAAAAAAAAGAGAAGAAGAGAGAGAGAGAGGTCGGCAACAAAAGAATAAAAAAATAAGAAGAAAGAGATCTACACAGAGAGAGCTCCCCCCTTTCTTCTTGATACTCACAGAGAGAGAGAAGCCAGGAGAGCAACCCGAGGAGAGTAAGAAGAGCCTTTCTTCGTGAACGCCAAGCAGATCTTCCCCGAGCCAAGGCTGCATACTGATCGTCCAAGGAGTAAGGCAGAGCGGCCGTCGCTTTCCCGAGCCTCTATCGTCACCCCCCAGAATCAAAAATAAACAATCGTACTTAGTCTGCTATACCTAGGTTTTCGTCCCTAGGCTTTCTTTGTACGAGCGAGTTCGTATTGTGAGTCTAAGATTCAGTCCTCCGATAATTGTTCTGTTCTTTTACAATCAATGGCAAACACGATGGCGACTCTGCTGGGGACTAACTTCTCCACGGCTGAGGAGTTGGTGACGCAATCGGATGCAGCCAAACTTGGCTCCACACAACAGAAGATGGTCGTCCGCTTCGACCAACAGGCGTTCGAAGAGATGCTCTCTGAAGGCAGCGCTGGCCCTGTCCAGAAACGCACCCACACCACGAAGGCTCGTAAAGAGTGGAGGCCAAAGTCATTTGCTCCTCTCCAAGCCCTCGATGGGATACCCTCGGTCGCTCAAAACGGCGAGAAAGATTCTCTTGCGGCCCCACTTCAGATCGCAGATACCTCTGCTGTCCCCAAGTCCGGCAGAAGAAAACACTATGATGCTGGACTTGTAGGGGCAAAGAGGGTCTCTGCTCAACCTGAACCGCAGAGAGGTATTAGCCGCAGAAAGAAAATCCATGCGGCCACAACCGTCAACCACATGAAGAAAACTCACGCGGCCACGTCTGTCAGCCGCATAACTTATGCAGCTACAGTTCCCAACCGCATGGATGAGATTCATGCGGCTAGTAAAGTCAACCGCTTGCAGAAAACCCATGCGGCCACAGATGCCAACCGCATGCGGACAGCCTGCACGGCCGTGACTCCTAACCGCATAAGAACTTGTCCCACAACAGAAGACAGTCGCATGCAGATAGCCTGCACGACACCCAACGCTAGCCGCATAGCGTCTCTATCGTGCTTCTCTCGATCAGTTTTCGACCGACTCTCATGCGGTCCTAACTCTGATCACTTTCTGGATGAAAATCCAGACTCTGTGATACCTAATGAGGACTCTTCCTATTACGCACCCACAAGTGCTAAAAAGAAAAAGTCTAGGGCAGCGCGGGCTCATCAAGTCCAGACAGCTGCCCCAACCTCTGACTATCGGGGCGTCCCGCTGAGTATCACACGGGCCTCTGACGGGAAGTTGTATAAAACCACTCGAGTCCAGCCCCCGGCGGCAAACGGGCAAAGTGGTTCCTCTGACCTGCGTGAAGCTATCCTCCACAAACGCAAGGAAAGAGAAGGAGCCTCAGCATGCAGAGAGTCCTCACAGGGACGTCACTGCACCCAGATTATCGTCAACTGTTGTTGCAACAACACGGCAGTAACGGAAGACCGGCCATCCGTCTTCCAAAGATTACAACATCCGAGCTCGGAAGACAAGGCACCTCCCGTTGCCTCCTGCAATTCTGCGCGGAAAGTCCCCGTGGAGGGGAGAGGGAAGAAGACAAGCATCTCCAGTCCAAAGATATCGGCCACCACAGCTAAGAAATTGTCGGCTAAACGGTTGCCATCCACTGGAGTATACCAACACACCCGTTCGAAGACAAAATCTGCTGCAACAGGAGGCTCATCGTCCCCGACCCTGGGGGTCGTAGGAGCTGGGGGTAGTACTCCTCCGAACATCCACAATAACCCAATGTTTCAAGGAGACGAACCCCAAGAAATAACCCTTCTATCGGGTACAACAGATGCTGATATCCCCGAGGACATCCATGATTCTCTAGACGAAGCAAGCTCCGAAGCTGGAAATAGTGTTCCTTCCGAATCCGAACCTGAAGAAAACATCCCCACATATCCAGATGATTTCTCGACGCATGGGTACGACTCGGAGGGTACATCCTCCACCACTCCCTCCGTCACTCCTCATGTGAAGACGGTATTCATGACAAACAGCAATCAAGGCGGTTCCAGCGATCGCCAGCACATTGACACGTTGGAGGCCATATTGCATGCCTTGGTCAAGTCTGTAGACGAAATCAAAGCGGCACTGCCTACTCTGCAGGGAGTGACACCTGGCCAGACAAGCACCGGTCCCGCGAACAACATAGATTCAAATTCAGCGGCACCAAACCCGGGCAATAATGCTCCCGAGATAACGGCCCCTACCGCGACAGATGAGGCCCGAGAAGTAAGGAGAGAGGTTCAGGAGCTTCGAGCGATGTTCCACGCCCGAGAAAATTCTCAAGACCTCAGAATACGGCAACCATACCCGGCTGAATGGAGGGATGTGCCCTTTCCCCCAAGATATAAGCCGTTCAATATCAACCCATATGATCGTAAGACTTCAGCAAGCCGGTACATCACTTACTTTGAGGTCACTACCGACCATCTGCCCCATGAGGACGCCATCCTCACACGGTTATTCATTGGGGCACTGGAAGGAGTCGCCTTTGATTGGTACCGCAACCTGCCAGATAATTGCATCCACTCCTTCGCTGGCTTCAAGCGGTTGTTCTTGGAGAGGTTCTATGAGGTAGGGCAGGACGTCACGATGTCTACCCTCATGGACGTCGTCCAAGGAGAGAAAGAGCTGACAAGGAATTACATTGAGCGGTTTCGTCAAACCGCAATGAAGTTACCATCTGGCAACCCGGACTCTTCCTTGATTGAAATTTGCCAAAAGAGACTACTCCCAACAATTAGTCTCTGGATGGACGAAAGTCAATTCAAGGACTGGAAGGCCTTTATCATCAGCGCTACAAGTGCCGAGGAACGATTGAAGAAAGCTCGCCAACTGGGGTTGCATATCTCAGAGGGAGAGAACAATGGGAAGCGTCCCAACGCCAGCAACGACAATGGGGGTAGCCCCTCCAACCGAGACAACAAAGGCAAGCAGGCCATGGTGACCGATACAGCCCAGAAGCCCGAGCAACAGCCAGCGGACAAACAATGGCCTCAAATCACTTATTCTTTCGAAGACGGCCACGTCAAGCCTATCTTGGACATGCTTATACAAGGAGATAGAATTTAGCTTCCTCCACCAAGGCGGGAACCTCGGCCTGCTGATTTGGAAAATCCGAAGTTCTGCCATTACCACCGCTACGTCCACCATGCTACACACGACTGCTACCAACTGAAACGCTATATCCAGAACCTCATCGATTCAAACGCTCTGGCTATCGACTTCGAGGAGGTAACCGTAGCAGCCAATATGGTGTCCGTACAATTCGACAATTTCCCTCCAACAGAGACTCAAGACGGTGTCATGCCCATCCCTCTGGCAACAATGGAAATCACTAACCTTCCGCCTGCCCGTGATCAAACTCCCGGCCTAATACCCCTCACCACATCACGAGGGGAGATCATGTGGGTCCATCCGGACCTAGTCCATGAGGTGACTCAGCCCACTTTATCCTCTAAAAAGAAAAGTGGAAAGGTCAGATCATGCCGCACCGTCTCGGCAGAGGAGGGGGAAGTCTCAGCCGTCACTACCCGATCTGGAGCACAAGCCCAACCAGTGGCCGAGAATCCGACTAATGATCAGCAGCCCACAAACGCTGATACTCCGGGACCGGCTCAGCCTTCGACGACCGACAAGCCTAGGCCGAAGGAGACTCGCTTCGACAAATCTCTCCGAAAGGAGACACCTCAGGGGCTGGAGAGGCCCTATAACTTCGACATATTGGCGCAATTGGCTAACACACCGGCCAAATTGTCCTTATACGAACTCCTGAGACTCTCAAAAGATGTCCGCACAGCTCTAAGTGAGGCGCTCCAAAATGCCGACGCATACTTGGCTCAGGTCAACCTCACGGGAGATAATCAGCCTACAGATCTCCAAGATAGTGCGTGTACAGGTGCAATGCCCAATATCGTATTCTCTCCGCAGGATATGCTCATCAAAACTAACCTGCACGATCGCCCATTGTACTACACTGGATACATCGGCGACGTAAAGGTAGACCGAATGCACATTGACCCCGGGTCCTCCATAAGCATCATTCCGAAGGGTCTGCTACATCATCTTCGCATTCCAATGCATCGCCTGACGCCTACAAGCACTGCCATTAGCGGTTTCAATTCGGGCAGGAGCTACCCAATAGGGAAGATTCGCTTGAAATGTCAGATTGGCGATCTCCAATCAGAAGTCACCTGCTACGTCATAGATGCCGACACTTCTTACAATATCCTTCTGGGGCGGCCTTGGATACACGATTACATGATCGTGCCTTCCACGCTACACCAGTGCTTCAAATATGTCGATAAGCATGGCTTCGTGAGGACAGAGTTTGCTGATATCGATCCCTTCAAGGGGGTCGAATCTTATTACTCAGACTCCTGTCTTTACGAAAAATCAAAGAAGCATCTGGTCGAAGAGGAGGTGCAAGCTCACACCAAGACGACCACAAGATCAGAAGAACCCCTGACAATCCATCTCCAGGCTCGCAAACCGGGCAGTTCTGCGCCCCTTACGGCTACTCTGGGTAAGGACGCAATCAGTCTCTCGGCACAGGAAGAGCAGCTAAGAATCCGGCTGCCAAGGTCCGGCCAAGTGCCGAGACCCACAACAGGGCCACTTACCATCAGACTGCCGAGAGTCATTCAACCCCAAACGGAGAAACTCAATCCCTCCGATGGGCCACTGACAATACGCCTTCCCAAGAAAGGTCATCATCCCGATACAAGGTCGGACACTTCTAGCGAACCAGCTACCCCTCGCTCCACATCGAGTGCCAGACTGGGGGTTGCTAGTCTACCGACAACCCCACGCTCCGCTCCGTCAGTTGAACCTCTGAAGATCAAGCTGACTAGGACGCCCTCTCAGTCTTCATTCACACAGGGGGTAGCCGAAGAGGAACCAGAGCTAGCCAAGTATGTGGCTGCCCACACTGATGTTCCCTCCGCAGATGATGTAATCCCTCTAGAAAAGATACCTTACTTCATCAATAAAGGGTTATCTTTGAACTACACCGAGCTCAATAAGCTATGTACAATGTATGCTATGGAACACGGTATAGGCACTCACCTACACACACAGGTGACAAATGTGTACACCGCTATCCAACTTACTCCAGTAGAAGACGCTTACCGAATAATCGAAGGAGGGGACTACCCAATCATCTTCGGCCGGACGAACAACCCGCATCCCCTCGCCATGGAAGAAGTCGACTTCGGGTCAGCTAACGGAAGACTGTCTCTGTATCTCTATAGCCCTCAATCCAAATATCTCATGCAGAAATAGGGGTATGATCTAGAGACAACGCCAGGACTGAACTACGGCACTGGACGACGATTACCTTTAAAGACGCCAGCCCCGGCGGGCAAACCACGGAACTACTATAACAAAACTCGATGCGG
This sequence comes from Iris pallida, assembly GCA_029216955.1. Lineage (NCBI taxonomy): Eukaryota > Viridiplantae > Streptophyta > Magnoliopsida > Asparagales > Iridaceae > Iris > Iris pallida. The sequence continues at coordinate 17,665,184 of JANAVB010004599.1, read as the reverse complement.
TTTAGGGTATGTAACGCCAACTACGACCCCTGAAAGCTCAGATGAAGAATACGACTGGCAGTCACACTCAACCGGGTCACCAACTTCCGACTCAGACACAAGCATTGGGGACGTATTCAGACAAGTCCTATCAGTCAACATGGCATTTGCCGACGCTTACGAAGAAGACGAGAACATTCCTAAAATTCTCGAGCTTGAGCCGTGGGCCCAACAGTTAGACGCACAATGGGAAAAGCGGTTCGAGCTAAGAGAACCTCCTACAGAGGACGAAGTTATGCAGGTCAACCTCGGCACCGAATCCTCTCCGAAGCCAATCTTTGTCAGTAAAAGCCTAACAGACAAGGAACGAGAATCACTGCTGGACCTCATCCGAGAATACATTGACGTATTTGCATGGAGTTACGAAGACATGCCGGGGTTAGATCCCGACATTGCTCTCCATAAACTCAATATACGGCCGGATGCAAAGCCAGTCAAGCAGCAGCAACGACGCTTCCGCCCGGGCGTCATGGACGCGATCGAAGCCGAAGTCAACAAACTGATAGCCAGCGGCTTCATCCGTGAGGAGCAACACCCTGACTGGGTCGCCAATATAGTCCCGGTCCTTAAGAAGAACGGGAAGATCCGAATCTGCATCGACTTCCGTAATCTAAATGAGGCATGTCCGAAAGACGAATTTCCCCTCCCGATCACGGACATCATGATTGACAACACATGCGGCTTCGAACGTATGTCATTCATGGATGGATTCTCGGGATACAATCAAATCAAGATGTCCCCCGACGATGAGAAGCACACATCATTTAGAACACCGATCGGCACATACTGCTACACAGTCATGCCTTTCGGTCTGAAGAATGCTGGCGCTACATATCAGCGGGCTATGAGTATTATTTTCAGAGAACATTTGCGCAAAACAGTGGAATGCTATGTCGACGACATCGCTGTCAAGAGTCGCCGCAAGGAGGATCATCTGCAAGATCTAAAGATGGTATTCGACCTGATGCGAGCCCACAACCTAAAGATGAACCCTACAAAGTCGTTTTTGGGCGTATCCAGCGGGAAGTTCTTAGGTTTCATCATCACTGCATGGGGTATCCATGTAGACCCTGAGAAAACTAAGGCAATAATGGAGATGGGACCCCCGAAAAATCTCCGCGAACTCAGAGGCCTCCAAGGGAGGCTAGCCTATATCAGAAGGTTCATTTCCAATCTCTCCGGACGATGTCGGCCGTTCAAACACCTCATGAAGAAGGGAGTCTCATTCGCATGGGACGAAGAATGCCAACGCGCTTTCGACGACATCAAAGAATATTTGTCAAATCCTCCAGTCCTGGTGGCCCCGGTCCCTGGAAAACCATTCTTGCTCTATGTACGAGCAATAGAACACTCCCTCGGTGCCCTGCTGGCACAAAATAACGATGCAGGACACGAACAGGCCATATACTACCTCAGCCGAATGATGGTCGGGCCCGAACACCGATACACTGCCGTGGAGAAAGAATGCCTCGCCTTGGTGTTTGCTATTCAAAAGACGCGGCACTATGTTACAGGACAAACCATACATGTGATCTCACGGGTAAATCCCCTCAGGGTCCTCATGACTAAACCAGGGGCGCTCAGCTCTCGCCTCGCTACCTGGGCAATACTGCTATCCCCATATCATATGATCTTCGTCCCATAGAAGGCTGTCAAGGGTCAAGCCCTAGCAGACTTTTTGGCAGCCCACCCAGGATCGGAGTCATCCAGAATCTATGAAGAGATCCCAGACGAGGTCGCCGATTCGAATACAGCCACTCACGATTACATATGGCGAATGTTCTTCGATGGCGCCTCAAGAACCGGACCCAAGGAAAATATCGTCGTCGGGGTCGGAGTGGTGTTGATCTCTCCTACCGGGCTAGTGATCAATCGCGCCTACTCTCTCACGGAACCCTGTTCCAACAATGTGGCCGAGTACAACGCTTTGGTCATTGGCCTCCAACTCGCAAAGGAGCTGGGTGTAGAATATCTCGAAGCATACGGCGATTCACAATTAATCGTCAATCAGATTCGGGGGTCGTACGAAGTCCGCCATGAAGACATGATCCCCTACCACCAAATAGCAATCAACATTATCTCCTCATTCGAGGGATTCTTTATCGAACACGTCCCCAGACTTCAAAATATCGAAGCCGATGCCCTAGCGGGCCTTGCCACTTCCTTAGCAGTGCCGAACCAAGCGCATCACTCGGTTGAGGTGATAGGCCACGAACTGGTCTGTCCCAAGAACAATATTCAATTCGTGGCGAGCTATTCCACCCGGACGGTCGACGAAACACCAGACTGGAGACAGCCATTCATTGACTTCGTCGTATACGACATCCTCCCGGAGAACCCAAGGGAAGCCACCTCCATCAGACGGCGTTCTTTCAGATTCTTCTACGACACAGAGACAAAAATGTTGTACCGACGATCCTACGACGGATTATTACTCCGGTGCTTGTCAAACGCAGAAGCCAAAGAAGCTGTACGAGAAGCTCACGATGGTGTCTGTAGGGCCCATCAGCCTGGCCCTAAGCTACAGGACCGCCTTCGCCGTATGGGCTACTACTGGCCCACGATGGTGGCAGACGCAATAGACTATGCCAGAAAATGCAAGGCTTGCCAAGTCCACGCAGACTTCATTCACCAACCCTCCGAATTTCTACATCCAACGGTGGCATCCTGGCCATTCGAGGCATGGGGAATGGATATCATTGGCCCAATCACCCCACCTTCCTCCCGAGGACATCGCTTCATACTTGCGATCACCGATTACTTCTCCAAATGGTCGGAAGCCGTCCCACTCACAGAGGTTATGACTTCAAACGTGATCAGCTTCCTTAAGCATCACGTCATCTACCGCTTCGGACTACCGTGGAGGATCATCCATGATAATGGTCCACAGTTTATAAGCCATGCATTCTACCGATTCTGCGATAAGCACCGCATTCAGAATGTCACTTCGACACCATATAACCCAGCAGCAAACGGGTTGGCAGAGGCATTCAATAAAACAATCATCAAACTCCTCAAAAAGTTTGTCTCCTCCAACAAACGCGACTGGAACGAGAAACTCGGCGAATGCTTATGGGCTTATCGCACCACAGTTCGAACAGCTACTGGGAATACACCATTCTCTTTAGTATACGGGAGTGAGGCAGTCCTCCCACTGGAAACTCAGATTCCCTCACTCCGCGTCGCCCTCACTTATCAATTAACAACGGATGATAACTATCGACGTCGATTACAAGAGTTGGAGGCCTTAGACGAAAAGCGCCTACTAGCCCAGCAAAGGATCGAGCTATACCAAGCACGTATCTCAGGAGCCTTCAACAAGAAGGTCAAAATCAGAACATTCCAAGTGGGCGATCTCGTTCTGGCAGTTCGGAGACCAATGGTTATGACTCACAAAACCGCAGGCAAGTTCCAGCCAAAATGGGAAAGGTCCATTTGTCATCGAGACCGTGTTCTCCAACGGCGCCTACCGCCTCGCCAAGCAGAATGGGGACTTGCTTATATTGCCCGTCAACGGCAAGTTTCTGAAGAAATACTATGTTTAGACAACATTCTCCAAATTATCGAGTCATGTACCCTCTTAGTACCCTGAACTCGCACCCACCATTTTCCAAATTATCGAGTCATGTATCCATTGATACCACTGAATCCACATCCACAACATTTCAGATTACTGAGCCATGCACCCGCTGGTGCCACCGAACTCTCATTTCCTCAATATTCTAGAAAATCCAAATTATGTACTTACATTCTGGTCACTCTCTCAGATAGTAAGTCACGTATAATCATACCTCTGAACTTTCTTTCTGAAAGAGATCCTCCTCATGATCCACTACCCGTGCTCCCAGTGCACAAAAAGGGTAATCGATCCACTAATCTCCGAAACGACCATGTCCTCATTACCTCTGAGTCGTTTTTACTTCCACCAAAAACAAACCGCCCCCTCGCATAGAACTTCCATGTCCTCCTACCTCTGAGTAATTCTATGCACCCCTTCTTCATTGGGCCCACTCCTGCCATGTCCTCATTACCTCTGAGTGGGAAGGCTTCGTCGAAGAAATCACCATATTTGCCATGTCCACATTACCTCTGAGCAAGTATGTTGGTTCCCTTTCAACCTATTGTCTGTACGCACAACCGGGGTGCGACAAGGATAATAGGTCCACAAATGTCCTCTGTTGACCACAAATGTCCTCTGTTGACCACAAATATCCTCTGTTGACCACAAACGTCCTCTGTTGACCACTATTGATTATAGAAAAGTCTTCTGTGAAGTCTCCCCCTACCATGTTCTCATTACCTCTGAGTAGGAAGATTCCACGGTAAAACCCTCATGTTTGCTACGCCCTCATAACCTCGGAGCAAATATGACTGGCTTCCTTCCAACTTGTTATCCGTACCTAAAACCAAGGTACGCCTAGGGTAACAGGTCCACAAATATCCCTTGCTAAGCTTCTTGGCATAAATCTACCATCTTACCATGCCCCGGGAGCCCAGCTGCTCTACGGCATTCCTTTCCCCAGTACCGAGAACATCCATGACCATTTTGTCATGGCTGTCCCGGACATCCTGATCAAACTTGTTATCCGTACCTAAAACCAAGGTACGCCTAGGGTAACAGGTCCACAAATAACCCCTCAGCAAGTCCGATTCCATGAACGCCGATACAAGAAAGAAAAGATGAGTTGAAACATGCTCATTTATCCAAAATCAAGGGGCTACATCATTGGGGATCACATCCCTTCTAAATAAAAATATACACAAGTGAAAAAAAAAAAAAAAAAAGAAGAAGCAGAAGAAGACAGAGGGCGGATCACTGTTCCGGGGCACATAACACCGTGAGGCGGTCCTTTATCAGGGCGACCGACCGCTCAAACCTCTGTTTGGCTCGGCGCTCAGCTTCCTGGTTCAACACCGCCGGGTCCTCCAGATGAACGTGGGCCTGCCAGTTGTCCTCGAACTTCTTAAAAGATCGCTCCAGGTTGGCAGAAGTTTGAGAAATCCGCTCGGCCTCCCGAGCAATCGACTCCTGTTCTGCATGAGCAGCCTCCCGCTCTGACTCTAAGAAGGCTAACTCCTCCTGGAGCGCGAGAATCCGCTCCTTCGTGTCAGCTATTCCACGAGAGGCAGACTCTTCCCGGGCCATACAAGCCTGACTCCGACGACCCAGCCGGTCATAGGAGGCGGAAAACTTGTCAAGATCCCCCTGCACAGCCGGCCTGACAGTTTCTCGAGCAAGCTTGATCCTGTCCCGAGCCGCAACCAGGAAGCCCCGCTCTCGTTCGATCGCGGCAGGCAAACCAGCCTGCCGTACTGCCAGCAGTTGGGTCACAAGCTGGTCAGCCTCTGTCAGCTTAGGCTCCAGGAACGCTGCTAACCCCAGCCCACCGGGAAGACCCTTCAGAGTGTCAATTTGACCCCGAGCTCCCCGTAGAGACAGAGAAAAAGGGACCCCCCGGTCCACGGCAGCATTTATACCCCTCCCTAAGTGGCGATAAAAGCTGTCAACCACATCCTGCGTCACCTCGTCCAGAGCCTCCAAGGAAACCGGTGTCAGCGGGAGTGTGGCTGGTAGCACGGAAGAAGACGCGACGGAGTCTGCCGCTCCTGCCACCAGAGAAACCAAATCTGCACGGAAAGACGCTTGAACAGCGGCCAACTCCTCTTCAGCAGCCCGCAGGATTTGGATGCTCGACAAGGTCGAGAGGTCGACTTTCGGAGCCGTGTCAACAGCGGAAGACGAGGCGGAAACCATTGCCAACTCCCTTCCCGTCTGTCCGGAGACGGCAGGAGGCTCTTCAACATGAGAGAGAGGAGAAGAAACATTCCTTTCGTCCGGATAATGGCCAACCGAACTCTCCCCGAGAACATCCGCGGCGGGAGGTAAAAGGTCAGGACCTGCAGGGCCAAGGCAACCATGAATCGACTTGACCCGAAGGATATGTCGATAGAGCGAATAAGCCCCTTCGGTAGTCAATATACGGCCTATCTTACCAATGGAGGAGTACGGAGGCTGAGGTTCGTTTACAGCCACCATAGCCTCCTCACCAATAACCTCTGAATCAGGAATCAGAGAGTCGTCCCCGGGAGAAGAGGTACTGAGAACGGTGTCATCTCGATGAAGCTCAACGACCGCAGGGGCGGGCCCAGAGGAACCTTTGTTCCCCCGAGCTGATGCTTCAGTAACCCGGGAACTTCCAGCCGCCTCCGGGAGAGCCCCAGCAGAAAGGACCGCGGCGCACATATCGTTGATTAAGACAGCGAGGGCAGGATCAACCTCGGAGGCGGTAGATGGTTCAGAAGACCCCGGTCCGTCGGACGCCTACAAAGAAAAGTGATTAAATCATATCTGCGAGAGGAAAGGGAACTACAACAAAGAAACAAATCCAATTTAGCCTTACTTCCGGAGTAGCATCGGTACCGTCATCCCTTTCGGTAATAAGCAATCCACGAGATTTAACGGCAGCTCTCTTCACGGAAAAGGTCGCACCACTGCCAGAAGATTCGTGCCTGACTCGCTTACGTGAGGAACTAGACACAGCCGGAAGCTGTTCTTCCCTCACTCTTCCACCTTCTGTAGAAAGCAATGGGCCCTCCGCTAGTTCGTCAGGGATGGGAAGCAATTGATCTGCTACTTCTTCGCCTCCATCAAAAAGAGAATCTTCGCTGTCATCTTCCTCCCCAGCCGATTCGGAAGGTTCTGATTCAGGGAGAGGAGTCTGAAGCGCTAGTTGCTTTCTAGCCTTAGCCCCCTTTGGCTTCTCCTCTAAGCCTGTACCCACGATAAAACTGGTACTCGGATCGAAATTGATAGGAGGCTTGTTCGCCATGACATGATACAAAGCAGCCACGTATAGAATTTCCCTTGGCGCCTGAGCATCAGGGACCGAGAAGCTGGCTCGAGTATGATAAGCATCATAATAATTCCACGCCCTGACGCCATCAAGAACGCTACCTTCGAAGCCCAAACCAGGATTGGGATGATCAAGGAATAACTGGCTATAACCGAACTGCCGAGAAAACCTACTAGGTAGGTAAGGCTCCAGGTACACCCTATCGCGGTTACGATAAACCAAATGAGCAGGACGGATGTTACGCAACCAGGTGAGCATATCCGGAGATAGAAAGTGAGGAGGTCCAGTACCATCAAGGTGTACCTTACTCACATCTTCATCAGAAAAAGGAGGAACGGACACAAAAAGGTGACACCCATCTACCCTCGCCAGCGCCCTCCGACAAGCCGGCATAGTATTGTATTCCCAAGACTGGCGATGGCATTTGAAGAGGAAAGCATCTTCATCCGTAGCATCTTCTGCTATCCCGGGTCCCAGCAAAGACTTGTAGTGCATCGCCAACCACCCCATCAAGTAATGGAAAGGCAATTCTACGCGCTCAAAATCCAAGGTTTTCTTACGAGCAACAACTTTGGATGAGAAGGTTCGAAGACCGTGGTGGATGCTGCACACCATGGCGGGGAGAAGGGCCAGCCTAACTCCGAACACCAGTTTAACGGCAGGAAGAATGAAATGGCGACCAATCCTCTCGATAGAACCTGCTCCTCCCGAGACGACGCAATTCCGTAGCCATATCATTAAAAAGCCAGCCAGAAGCGCCTTCTCTGACATCTGCGTGGTCCCATAGTAAAAGTAGCTAAGAGAGTCAGATTGACTCCCAAATATGTCGCTCCTGGACCGCGACTTCTTGACGCCTGATATCAAATCCTTCACCTCCTCGTGCGTTCTAGGGGTTCGAGGAGTAACTTCGCCAGAAGGACCAACTTTGAAAAGGTAATTAATCCATGATGTGGTGTGGGGAGCGGTCCCTTCGGAGCTATCCGTTGTCTTTATAGCCATCTGATGACAAGCACTATGGTGGCACAGCAACTCCCGGTATACTGCAACAAAACCTGGGAATCGTCGGTTCAAGTCCTCAAACTCATCATTCGAAGGGGTGTACACCTCGAAAGGCTCATTTCTCCAGGGGAGTTTAGAGACAGTATACATCTCGTGAAGAGCAAGCCCCAGCTTCCCTACTGGTGAGAAGAATGTCCCCGTTCGCTGGCTATACATCTCCAAGAGCGCCATGAATAGCGGCTTGTTAATAGGAAGCCCGTGACAAGTCCCTCGAACAGCATGATAAAGTCCCACCTCCCGCAAGAGTGTTCCGTAGGCCTGCAGGACCCAGGTGGTCAACTGGACCCAAGCAGAAGTAGGGTTTATCCAGTTCGGCAACGCTATCCTACCAACAGGATAGGACTTCTTACGGACAAGCCGATTCAAGAAGGTGTCAGCCTGAGCAAATAAGAAGTTGGGGCCGTATGCATTCATGAAGGAGCCCGGGGCCAGACCCATCATATACCGAGGGACGGGATCCTTACCTGGGTACACTGACCGCATATTCGGATTGTAATGGATGTCGCCCATCAACATCCCCGATTGAGTAGGGGTTAAGTTGCACACCATCTTCCTGTTCAACAGCACCATGTTGAACCACGATAAGGGATAATGGCGTTCCATAAAAGGAATATGGATTGACTCCCCGTCCAAAGAGAAATCCCAGTTCTCGGAAATCTCTAACACTCGAGGGTTCCCTATGATTAGAGCATCTCCAAAGAGGAATAGAGGCTTCAGGAATTTCCCATCCAGCCTCCCAGTGTTCATCATGGAACGAAGGTAATGAAGGGTCTGATTCTCGATGGCGTTCAACCTCTCCAAAGGCTCATCAGCAGGGAACTGATTCAATACATGCTTAATTAGGTCATCAAGACGCACACCCAAAGCGAATTGATTTGAACCAACCAAAAGTTCCCCCGCAGGATTCACGGGCAGATTCACTAGAAGACAGGCAAAAGAAACAAGGTCAGAAGACAAATAAAGAAGACAGAAGTATTAGAAAAGATTACTGAAGTCTATGCGGCTAAGGTCGCCACAGCCTCATGCGGCTCATCAGCAGATAGGTCCATGCGGCTCTGCGCGTCATAGCCCCATGCGGCTCTGAATTAACCAAATCCGTACAACTCAGATTCAGAAGGGTTTATAAATTCATGCGGCTAAGCCCGACTCATATAAACCACTGCGGCTACAAACCATCAAGGTCATGCGGTTCAAAAGTGAGCAACGCTTATGTGGCCCAAGTCAAAAACACACATGCGGCACTGATCGAATATGACAAACTCATGCGGCCATAATGGGCGAAGTGCCTATGCGGCTACATCGATACATCTCGTACATGTGGCTTGTGCATAAAGTATGCAACAGAGCCATGGCAACAGTAGGGTTTTTCGGAGTGACCCCCTTACCAGCGATGGGCGGGTGAACATCAGGATGGACAACGCCTACAGCAGCCGACGGAGGAGCGACCACATTCGTCGCTGCAGTCGCCGCCGCAGCAACTGCCTTGCCCTTCGCGGCCTTCGATGCAGCAGATCTCTTAGGAGCCATGGTCGATAGATGAAGGAGGACGACGAAGAGCAAAACTGACAACAGGGAATTCAAGCAAAGAAAGGAGATAAAGAAATCCCCAAGGGCTGAAAGACTCCTATTTATAGGCGATCCATGAAGTAGAAAGACGCCTCGGATTACGCGCCGCCTCCAAAAATAAAGGCGAGAACGCTTCGGTCAAAGCAAAAAAACCGACCCTTGGGATCCTCCCCCAAAAGACGGCGTTAAATCAAATCGAAAGCAATTAATGAAGATTTGCTCACGAGGTCAGGACGCGTGGCAAAGAGCCTATGCGGCCAGAAGGAGCTATGCGGCCGAGATGCTAATGCGGCCAGGAAGCTCAGGTAAACAGAACATCCTATGCGGCTCGTAACTGGAGTTGCCCCATGCGGCCCGAAATAAGACCCTCAGACTCATGCGGTTCGGGCATATATGCGGTTCAGCAGGAACATGCGGCTCAATTGACGCCACGTGTGATCCCCCCACAGCTGGCTACGGGAGTAATGGCCTCATTTAATGCTCTGACACGACTCAACGACTGCGACGTCTCTGACATAAAGCGTCATAATGGCTCTGCCATAATGACAGACTCCTCGGGGAAAGAAGACAATCTCTGACCCGATCTGTCAGAAATCCTAGATTGCCACGTGGCAAAAGTCTCATGCGGCTCGGGTAGAGAACAGCTTCATGCGGCTCAGCGAAGAATCACTCTAATATGATTAACAGGAATCTGCCATATGCGGTCCACCCATTAGCCCGGTCTATGCGGCTCAATACCATGTTAACTCAGGCGGCCCACAGAAACTATGCATATGCGGCTCATGGAGGGTTCGTCCCCTGCGGCTCGCAGAGACTACGCATATGCGGCTCACGGAAAGTTCGTCCCCTGCGGCTCGATGAGGCATTGACTCATGCGGCTCATGAAGAGTATCTCTCTGCGGTTCAAGTGTTGGCCATCCTATGCGGCCCTGGCAGGACCTTCAATTAAAACACGTGGCATTGAAGATTCAACCGAATCCCAACAAGAATATTTGATACCGTTATCATAATTGTCGAGATCAGGACATATTATTTATCATCAAGCCAATAGGACACGTGGCGAGCAATCAAATATTGGCATAATCAATCACGAGGATTTAAAGCAGTCAGCATTAACTGCTCATGAGATTTGGTGCTATCAGCATTAGTGGCCGAGATTCATTATGATCAGGATCAAGGGCTCAGATAGAATGAAGGAAGCGCCGACATTCCAAACAGATAATCATCAGCAAACCCTAATGATCACACCCCACTCCTATAAATAGCCAGCATCCTCCCCATAAAAAAAAAGAAGAGAAGAAGAGAGAGAGAGAGGTCGGCAACAAAAGAATAAAAAAATAAGAAGAAAGAGATCTACACAGAGAGAGCTCCTCTCTTTCTTCTTGATACTCACAGAGAGAGAGAAGCCAGGAGAGCAACCCGAGGAGAGTAAGAAGAGCCTTTCTTCGTCAACGCCAAGTAGATCTTCCCCGAGCCAAGGCTGCATACTGATCGTCCAAGGAGTAAGGCAGAGCGGCCGTCGCTTTCCCGAGCCTCTATCGTCACCCCCCAGAATCAAAAATAAACAATCGTACTTAGTCTGCTGTACCTAGGTTTTCGTCCCTAGGCTTTCTTTGTACGAGCGAGTTTGTATTGTGAGTCTAAGATTCAGTCCTCCGATAATTGTTCTGTTCTTTTACAATCAATGGCAAACAGCAAGCTCCAGCACCCAGAGCAACTCAGACCTTCAGAGAACCGATAACCATCGTCAGATCGTCAACGGAGTCAACGTATTACCACTCGCTCCATCGGTACAAGGGACCCAGATAAACAAAAGTGTACTCCTAGGACTACGTCTAAGTCCTACATTGTAACACTGTTCTGTTTGTAATTGAAATTCACAATCAAAAGATTTTAATGGCAAACAAGCTGGCGACTCTGCTGTGGACTTCTTTCTCCTCCACCGAGAAAGCTGTGTCACAATTCGACGACGTGAAGGTAGGCTCCTCCCACAAGACGCTGGTCGTACGCCTCAATCAACAGGCGTATGAGGAGTTCATCTCTGAAGGCAGTGCGAGTCCTTCGAAGCGGCTGCCGAAGCCAAAGAAGACTCGCCAAGTCTGGGTGCGCAAGGACGACGCCTCCGGCACCACCATTGAAGGGCATGCGCCAATACAGCCTTCCCTTCCCGCTGACGTCCTCAGCAACCAAGATGCGCCCACCGGTGCAGCGCATCTCTCGGGGAAACGTGCGGCTGACCACATTCTCCAGCCATCTCCCTCTTAGGCGAGAAAGATACGTCGACGGAGCAGGGGCGCAGCTAATGCCCTGCACATCACCTCTGATGTGCCACAAAAGGTTTCTGTCTTTGACAGACTCGCTGTAGTGGCGAGGAGAATTTGGTTTCTGAGTACTATGCGTCCAGCGGGCTAGTACGAAGAAGTCCAAGGCAGCACGGGCCATGTGCCTCAAACGTGCTATGCCGGCAGCAAACCAGAAGTATGTGCTCACAATCAAGCGTGTTGCTGATGGTAAGCTGTATAAGGTCGACTCGGGTGCTTCTGCGCCGAAAATGAGTCGACCTTCCAAGTCCTTGTCTCACTTGGGTGCATCTGTTGCGTTCGCAACCAAGTCGAGCAAGACAAACCCTGTGGTCTTGAACTCCCGCGCCTCCACTGGTTGTGCGTCTGAGGTTCGTTCAAGTCACTATAAATGTTGTTCCCCCACTACTGATCTAAGCGCCTGTTTGGTGTTGGATCAGGGGGCGCAGCATTCACTTGACCACCCCGGCGCTTGGCCTTGCCATGCGCCTAATGGGGGTGCGAAGGTGGCACTCTCCTCCAACGATCTGCGTAACGTAATCACTCACAAACCCCGATCAGGAGAGTCGATTGACAAGTACAATGCACCCCTCACAGGGCACACTTGTGTTGTAGTCACCATCAACTGCTATTGCAAGGCAGCAGTTCCACCAAGACAGTCGGTATTCCAGCGGCTGCAATCTTCAACACCCCTCTGACGTCGCCTCGGGAAGAAGGTGTCAATAAAAGAGGAGCCAGAACTAAAGGTTGCTTCATGCAACATAATCTCTAACTCCTCCTTAGTCCAAAGGGCGACTGGCAATTCCTCGTCCTCGTCCAAGAGCCAGACGAGGAAAACCAAGACAATTGTCCCATCCTCCGGAGTGTTTGAAGGCACTCGGGGGAGAAAGAAGATCTTGGAAGAAGCTGGGGGTAGTCAAGCCCTTGTTGATCCTCCTTCTGAAGACGAAGATGTCCTCCAGAGCACAGCTGGGGTGGAAGTCAACCTTCCGAATGTTCCTGGGGGTAGTCTAGCCCCTGTGGATCTGCGTCTCGAAGACGAAGAAGTCCTCCAAGATAGAACTAGGGGTAATCAGGCCCTTACGGATACTTCTTCCGAAGACGAGGGTGTCCTCCAAAACATAGCTAGGGGTAGCCAGGACGAAGCTCCAGGAGAGGCAACTCCCCTACAAGAGAGCGAGGCCGAAAGCGAAGCTTCAACTGATCCATCCGACTCCAGCCGTGTCATGACAGTATACATGACTGGGGGTGATACCGAGCCTGATGTGCCGCCAGCAGACCTCGTCCAGCGCATGGATACCCTGGAGGGATGACTCAAAACCCTCTCTGCCTCCATACAAACACTGACTCAAGGAGTGTTTGAGATACGGTCAGCTTTGGCCAGGGCACCTTCTACCGATCCTAACCCAGGGGCCAATGGAGAATCATGTGTACCCCTTCAATGGGTATCCTTGGATACGATCGCCGCGAAGCACCTCGGACGTCGGAGCCATCAAATGCTCAACTCCAGGCTGTACCACCTTCTCCGACTCCCAGCTCCACGGAAGATGTGGTCGAGATGATCAGGGACTTGCGCGAGCGCTTTGCCACGCCCCGATCCGGGAAATCGCTCGTCCTCGCTAGATTTTACCCGAATCATCGTCCTCGCTGGGGCGTGATGCCGTACGAGCCTGGAGTTGCTCTCGTGCAAGGCAAGATAACAGGTTTACATAGAACTATCTCAATTTGATAACATAAGCAGCGAAAGAAAAACAGAGTATACAACAAGAATCTCTTTTTTATTCATAATGAACTGAAGGTTACAAAGGCTCTGAATAGCCCAACATATATGCCAATTGGCTACAACGCTCATGATCTCTCTAGCTCACAAAGGATTATATTATTCCATACATTATGTCTCTTTATAGCCACCAAGTAGTCTTCGGCCGAACATCTCCATGTCGTAAGTCCGAACGCCTATGCGGTAGCTCCTCTTGAACGCCAAGGACTCCATGCCTCGGCACGTCCAAGCCAAGCTCCGCCCCGAGACAAACATAACCTGAGCCTGCACATAAACTAGTGGAGGATTAGTGCTTTCGTAGCATAAGTGTCCGAGGGCACGCTCAGCGCCGTAAATCAATGTTCTACGCCTAGTGTTCAATGTTCTCGGAGCCGTGCACATGATGCACATCTCGATATTGTCTTTCAATGTTCTACCATCATGCCCTACCGCGACTCGTGCACTTGATACCCGTCGCTTCAATTGTTCGATTGTTCAATGTTCTATCTTAGTGTTCAACACATACTTGGACCTTTCGTCGCCGAGCCACGCTCGGTAATTCGATAACATCTTACGCATACCATAACATATTTCATTAGACGTGAAGAAATAGGGAGAGAGTCAAGAACCCGCCCACCTTAAGCCGATACGCCTTGTCGTTTCGCCGATTAAAGCGTCTCGCTTCCATAACTCGATCGCATAGCTAACTCCCGGACTTAGCCATTCGTTTGAACTACTCGGTTGATTTGGTCTATCGCACCCATGCCACTATCCATTGTAAGGCCACGATTTGGTTTCGCGAACTCTTCACTGCATAAGGCAAAATGTCGACCTCTTATCGTCCAGCGTAAAAGCATAGCCTGCACACCAGATCAACTAAAATTAGCACTTGCTCAACGGGACTTATCCTTTGCATCGATTTGATTCATAGATTTCCAATCGACTCAAAGCTTACCTTTGGCCAACGTAACTCTCGCATCGATTAGCATTGATACTTCATCGGGTCAACGCAACTCTTCGAGTCAACGACTCATCGTAATGCACCGAGCGGAGCGGGGCATTACACGCTTTGAGTCCAAGAATAGACAAGAGCACTAAAAGATGGGCATCCCCAACCTTATCCCCTCGAATGGAACAAAGTTCCTCCTAAGTATAAACCACAAACATTGACGCCGTACGATAGGAAGGACTCTCCGCGTCGCTATCTGACATACTTCTAGTCCCAAACGGGACATCTTCCGAAGGAGGACGCACTACTCACCAGCATATTTGTCGGGGCACTGAAAGGAATGGCATACGACTGGTACTGCAGCCTCCCCGATAACTCTATATCTTCCTTCGACTTGACGTGTCTCTTCCTCGACCGTTTCTACGACGACGAGAAGGACATGACAATGGCGTCCCTCATAGAGATACGTCAGAAAGAGAAGGAAACAGTTTGAGTATTCATCGAACGTTTCCGACATGCCTGCTTCAGACTGACCCCGGGCATGCCAGAACATGCACTCCTATCCTCCTGCAGCATGAACATGCTGCCTGCAGTCAAACTCTGGCTCAACTCTACTCCTCCTCCCGACTGGAGTTCCTTGATCATCGAAGCCGAAGCAGCAGAAAAGAAGGCATCCAATGCTCGCCTTCTGGGAGTTAGTTTCCCTGCCTTTGAGGACAAGGGGAAGCGGCCTGCAGCCAACAACCCCGGACGAGAGACGAAGGGGAAAATGGCATTGACTGTCAATGCCTCAAAAGGTGTATCAGCGCCTACTCAGAAGCCTCCACTTGCACCAAGGCCAAAGGAGGTTTATTCTTTCAACGATGAAGACACCCTGCAACTCTTCGAGATACTGAAGCAGTGTAACTCTGCTTTCCTATTTTTAGAGAATTAATATTTTTCTAATAATAATAAGTCTAGTTTTAAATGATAAATATTTTGATTTATGCTTTTGGAGGGAAATTTGTAGGCCAGGAATTATTTTAAAAATTTGAAAGTTTGTTGTAACAAACTTTGGGGTCCACCATTTAATATTCTAACTGATTTCTAATAGATCTGATAAATAATGAAAAGGAAAGGGTTTATTTTGTAAATTTCCTTAAACCGGAAGGGCTTATAAAATAATGTTTTAGACCGGAAGGGTTTTTATGCAAATTTCCTTTCTCTTCTTTTAAAAACCGAGTGAGGAAGAGAGGAGAGTGTACTGTACCACTCTTTCTTTTCATTCCTTCCCTAATTCTTTTCAATTTTCACCGAGCCAACCCTAGCTCTCTCGAGCGGTGGTGACTTCCACCGACGCATGAAGGTTGGACCGACCACGACGACTCCGACGACGGCGGTGACGACCACGACGACTCCAACGACTTGGTCCCGACCTCCGTAGCGAACGGCGCCATGTCTCCTCGACGACGATGGACGAGCTTCAGCAGCGGCGCACGATCGACTCTCGACAGCATTCAACTCTCCAGCAGTGATGACTCGACGTCCATCCTTCCGGCGACCAAGATGGCGACGACGGCGATGATCTCCATCACTCCGGCGAATCCTCAGGCGGCGCACGATCAAGGTGTAGTCCTTCTCGGCGGGCGATGACAACCGGCGGTCGCCGTCCCTTCCATGATAGCAACTAGGCGAATTCGTGAGGCGAGCTCGGGGATCGATTCTCTTCCTCCGGCGAATCGATGGTGACGAAGAAGACTGGTGAGTGTAGACGAGTTTTAATTCATTGCTTGAACGGGTTTCCAAGGGTTTTTCGAAAGATTTTGATGTTCGATTTATATTTCCTCTGACCAAGGTTGATCCTCTCGGTTCGAACTTGGATGAGCATTCGTCGATCCTTGTGTTTTGCTCGAGCACGTTCAGATCGAACAATCTGGTGAGTGTCAATTTTTTTTGATTAACTCGGTTTGGATGTTCTGTGTGTGCAAATGATTTAGTGTGTGTATTCTTTGTTCTTGAAAATAGAATAATCGAGATTGGATCGATGGGGTTTGGTTGATCGGTGGTTATCACGATCGGGTTCAATTTGATGTGAGTGATTAATTCTTGCTGTTCTTGATTGTTTACTATTTTTCCTAAGTAAAGGAAATTCAAATTTGACTAACAAACCTATTCTCTTGTGATGCTCGGGACCTGTTAGATGTATTGCCATAACAGAGCTTGATATTCAATTTGGACTCATGAGGGCGTGTCTGACTCCTTAGATTGGTCTTTTCCTTCGGGATCGATTTCCTTTACTCAGGTATGGCTCTCCTCTTTTCAAGTTGCTGGTTGTGTTCAATATAGAACTAATGGGAGTGTCGGCCAGGGATGGTGTCAAATACGGGATAGAGGATCCGTTCGTGTCCAACAATCACTTGGTGTCCGTTCGTTGTGTGTCAGTATAGGAATTGATCTGGAGCTTTGGGTTTGGAGTTTGAATGCAGAACATGGATAGCTATTGAAGATTTCGTGTAGCTGTTGCAGTCAATTGAATTTAGTCTGTTTGTATAATTAATTTAAATTGAGATTAGTATTAGATTAGTAGTTTTAATTGTATGGGCTTAACTGAGAATAGTTATGGGTTGTCTGAATCTTGCTTGGTGTTCTGCATAGTGGAACCAATGATAGGAGTATGTCTTAAATTGCTGTGGTTTGGTTTATGCAGAACGGTTATGAGAAATTGAAGGCGATTCCTGTAACAGTAGGTGTAATGAGGGCTTTGTGGCTTTACAAGCCTGTAGGATCGATTGGAATCGAGTCTCTTCAATTGGTATAACTGATGCTAGCTTGTGAAGCCTTTTGAACAAGCAGACTCACGGGCTGTGAGTGTATGAGAGGTTGTGCATAATTTCATATTTTTGAATGGTATATTTTCTGGAAATTAAGTTGGTGGTTGGCAATCAAGTATCTGAACCTGGATTTGTAAATAAAGGATTTTACATTCTTCATCTGTGAGTTTTGATTTTTTTGCTCAATTATGGGTTAAATGGTTAGTTTACTGGGACAGTATGGTAGAAGCCTGGCATGGACTGGGCCTATGGATGGGTTGTCTACTTGATAGATTTAGTACACTAGCAGGTACTAGCAATGGTGATTTGGGCTGCTTATAAGAGAAGTCAGGACTGGTTAAACATATCTTTATGAATATTTGAATTGATAACATAAGGATTAATTAGGCTTTTACTGCTAGACTTTAATCATGAGGATAGCGTAATATTATCTAATATCGTATTTTACTAAAAAGGTGTAATTATATTCTAGAGAAGAACTTTAACTCCAAAAGAAAACTATTTCTATTTATAAATATTTGGTTAGCATTCCTTAGAGTTCTAACATAATTTGGCTATAATACGCTGGAAGTTAACATCTTAGTGTACAAAAGTATATTTAGAAATAATATAGAATTAGAGAGTAGATAGCAAGATGATATTGTTTGGAAAGTAACCAACTTATGTCATTAATCAGGAGGACTCAGAGACTTCTATCTTCCTACCCTTGATCACCCGGAGCAAGGCAAGTACTTTTCTACGGTTTGTACATTTACATTCTTGTACCCTTTCTTGCGACACGTCATGCCACGATATTCATGTACTCCTGTATTCCTGTACCCTTGCTCTTGTACTTATTAGTGTCGGGTGGGGAAATACACTAGCCATGTGACCAATCCCGGTTACTATATATTCCTGTACCTAGCTTAGGCCTCGTACTGTGCACGCGGGTCCTAAGTCGTACATATTCATGTACTCCTGTGCATGCTCCTGTACTCACCCCAGCCGGTCACATGGACTAGATGTATTTCGATATTGTGCACTTGTCATGTCTGGTACTTCAGGATTATAGTTTCATTTCTGTACTTTACATGTTCCTGTACTTTACATTCATGTACTATATTTCCTGTACTCATTTCATGTACTATTTTTCTGTACTTTCATGTTCATTCCTGTATTTCATTTTCCTGTACTCCTGTACTCATTTCATATCATGTTCATGTTTTATTATCTAGAACTGTACTTTGCTCTGCTCCTGACTGGATAAGTTGTAGGTATACTTGCAGGATTATCATTCTACCTTATGGGCCAGAGCCCGGGATCTTAGCTGAGCAGGATGGTCATGACTTAGCTTGAGGTTTCAGGTTTAGACTGTTAGCTTCACTTTTAGATATTGTCTTTAGAATTCATGTACATTTCATTCTTGATGATTCGTACATTTAATACATAGAATTGTGGATTATGGTGATCATTCTGGGATACGTTTTAGATGTTGTGATTATATATATTTCATATTTATCTGGTTAGTTTTCCCTAGCTTGATACAGCTTACTTCGTCGTGTCTAACGACGAAGGCTGGACGTGTCCGACTCGTGTCCGATTATTCGGGAGCGGATCGTGACATATTTTTAGTGGTGGCCCATACAGGTCTATCCTAATGGTACCTAGGTCTTAGCGTACTATTGGGGAACTTGATTTATACTATGGAAACTTGATCACAGCATAGGAAAAATCGAGAAATAAGGGTATATCAGGTATATCAGGTATATTGATATATAAACACTTGTTGTATTTAGGTCTAGGTATTTTAACAGTTTTCTGTTTTTTAGATAGTTCAAAAGCATGCGACACCAGAACTGTTGATCCACCTACACTTGAAGGTTTCGAGCTTCCATTACCTTCTATCATCCTACTATCCCCATGGGTAGTACGTAGTTGACGGAGACGTTTGAAGAGCCCCTTGACAACCAGAGGGAGCATGCCAGACACCGAGCGCATATCTTGTACCGAGGAGCATATCGAGAACCCGGACCGCTACTGAAGATCATCTAAGTCTTGAGGATCCGACTCCTCGAAGATTGAAGTCATCAACTGGGGATCC